>JBBBDQ010000908.1:560000-682500 GCA_037127315.1 Ascarosepion bandense | reverse complement strand
AATCAATATTTATTAGCAATTTACTCGGCTTTTCTCCCTGTATTTGAATTTCAGTGAGGATTTTAGAAAAATCACCCCTGTCCTAATACTTTTGCACATTACCGGTAGTGTGCAAAAGTGTTAGATGATTTTAAACTTTATTTTGTTGCCTCATAAAAGATAAAATAGTTATTGTCCTAGTACATTTGCACAGTATTGTATATATATTGTCATCCGCAGACAGATCTGTTTCGCTGTATCACAGCTCATCAGTACGGTTAGTTCGCCTATATATATATATATATATAGTACGGTGCAAATGTACTAGGGCAAGAACCATTTTATCTTATAATTATAATTAAAACATGTAAGAAATGAGCGTATTATAATTGAAAGATGTAAGAAATGAGCGTATTATAATTGAAAGATGTAAGAAATGAGCGTATTATAATTGAAAGATGTAAGAAATGAGCGTATTATAATTGAAAGATGTAAGAAATGAGTTGTAATGTTGGCAGATGTTATTATCATTCATTTTTAATGTACCCAAGTACTTTTCATCGTATTCTAAGATCATCTTTAGGGGTGTGAGTTATGTTAACGAAAAATAACCGCAAAACTGTGTTGCTAAAAACTACTGTCAATCTTTCAATTATAACACTGGAAAGTTCACCGTAACGAAACTGACCGGAATTTTGACATAAAAGAAAAACTGCTTCTCTAATTAAAAGCGGAAATAAATCACTATGACGAAAATGTCTAGAAAGTGTTTTAATTACAAGTTCAACCACAGTAATTTTGAGCCCAGATTTTTATAACGTTTCATCTTCTGGGCAGACTTTCTGTCATCACAATAGGAAATATTTAATAATAAAGATGATCGAGAGCAAAAGAAAAAGAGTATAAATAAATCTGGCTAGATTGAAAAAATAATCACATTTTTAATACATACATACATACATACATACATACATACATGTATGTATGTATGTATGTATTAAAAATGTGATTATTTTTCAATATAGCCAAATTTATTTATATTCTTTTTCTTCTATAGTCAGGCCGGTAGACATAAAAATATATATTCTGTTTGATTATAAACAGAATATATATATATATATATATATATATATATATATAATTCTGTTTATGATCAAATAGTATATATATTTTTATTTCTACCGTCCTGATTATTTAAGATAAATTTTTGTTAAGAATGACAAAGATTTTCGTAACAAAAAGTTATCGTAAATAATTAGGCCGATATATATATATATATATATATATATGGATATTTCTTTTAAAGCTGTTCTTAACGTATAAAACGAATATATCGCTATCTCATATATATATATATATATATATATATATATATATATATATACATACATATATATATATATACGCACACCTATGTGTTTGTGCGTGTAGAAAGATAGATAGATATGAAAAACTTCCATAGATAGATAGATAGATAGATAGATAGATAGATAGATAGGAGATAGATAGATAGATAGATAGATAGATAGATAGATAGATAGATATAAAAAGATATAAAGACATAGATAGATAGATAGATAGATAGATAGATAGATAGATAGATTTAGATAGATAGATAGATAGATAGATAGATAGATAGATAGATAGATAGATAGATAGATAGATAGATAATAGATAGATAGATAGATAGATAGATAGATAGATAGATAGATAGATAGATAGATAAAATACAGAAGAGATCACAGCGTATATTTTGAGATTCATAGTTGAAAGGAAGTTATATATATATGTTGGAAAACAATATAATTATCGGAGGAATAATGATAAAATTTCCCGCCGTAAACACAGTTCAAAGGAACCCGTATAATAGTTAAGTAAGAAAATAACTTTTGCTTTTATCTTTCTTATTCGCCATTTTCAATAGCTGACAGATCGGCGTAGATGTTCCCCGGATTTCCCAGAAAGCTCAAAACAAAACAAAACGACTAAAAAAAAACAAAAAAAAACACCACCACCAACAACAACAACAACAAAAAACGTTTCCATTTATTTTTTTAAAAAAATAGTTAAAAAAAAACAACGTTTTATTATGTATCCGGTTTTAATGTCTTTACTAATTCCATGACTATCGGGATGGCATAAAAACAACCCAAATAATGGAAGCCATTTTTCTTTCGATGTTTTTTGTTTCTCCTCCTTTCCAGAGAGAACATTAAAGAGATATTTGGCTGGCGTTTTTTAACTGAAGGACGGGCATTGTGGTGTTATGTGTATCGACACAAAAAGAATTCGGAAAAGTACAGAATCTATCTCTTCTCCCTTCAGCTATGAGTTATACATTATTGTGAGTGCTGCAGGGGTGTCAGCTACTCTACAACAGTTTATTTTTTACTGTTTATCAGGGTTATTTAAAACTAAGTTATAAGTTGTATCGCAAGAATAATTCTTTTTTTCAGCTGAATATCGTATTGACAGAGTTTTGATAATATAATTAATATTTTCCAGATATTCGTCCATGCCTAGAATATTGGAGCCACTTATAGTCCAGTGCTTCTGATATCTACCTTGAAGGCCTCTGTCAGGTTCAGTCATACAGATTTTTTCCACAAGATGTCTTCAGATATATTTTTGAGCTGATCCAGTCTTTCCCATCAAATCGTGAAATGAAAAATAACCTGAACGGCTACTCATCAAAATCCTTTCTTAAGGGACGTAATAAGATCCCAACTAGGTACATACGCTGAAGACACTACGGTTTACTCTCGCCTCGATCAAAAATCTGCCGAGGCTGACAAAGAAAAACCTCGATGCCAAGCTTGAAAAGGACCTCCAATCCTTGGCGGACTGGGGTAAGAAATGGCTCGTGAATTTTAATGCTTCCAAAACGAAGCTGCTAACCCCCACAGACAATCGCACGTACCCACCCTCATTAAAATGGATCAGTCTAGTCTCCCTGAAAGCAAAAGACTGCGCCTCTTTCGGTTAACTCTCACAACAGACTTCAAGTGGAAAGAATATATAGAATCCATAGCTAAATCCGCTGATAAGAAAGTCGGTTCTCTGTGTAGAGCAAAGAAGTTTTTTCCGCCTGAAACAATCCTGCACATGTATAAATCTACCATCCGCCCGTGCATTGAATACAGCTGCCATATCTGTTCGGGTGCTCCTATAATCCACTTGGGTGTCCTTGATAAAACCCAAGGGAAAATCTGTAATGTGATCGATCCCGACTTAGTAGCTCAGATACAGTCACTTTCTCACCGGCGTAATGTGGCTTCCCTGTGTTCCTTCTACAAATACTTTCACAGCTTCTGCTCCGATGAACTTAGCTCAGTGGTGCCCCCTATATATAAATTTACTTGAGCCACAAGATTAGCAACTAGGTCACACCGTTTTACTGTGAAATCAATAAAATGTAAACGCAAATTCTACTCCAACAGCTTCTTTTCTCGCACTTCTTGCCTGTGAAATTCCCTTCCGTTTACTTGCTTCTCCGACAGCTACAATCTCCAAGAATTTAAATGTAAAGTCAATAGTCATCTCCTATCTCACTAACCTGCACACACTCTCTCTCTCACACTTCTTTTTTCGTCCACTTCACTCTCATCAGTATTCTCATCCTTCTCTTACACACTTCCTGATACCCCCTAATAACCTGTTACTGTTTCTCCTAATTGTCCTCCCACGTATTTCCCTGCATAACAGTGGCAGTAAAATGCCTTGCTTGGGGTGATATGATTAGAAAAAAATAAGTTCTATTTTATTATAATGAGGATATAAAGTGGGGGATCAATTCTACAATACAATCAATATATAAACTGATCCCTCACTTTATGGCCACATTCATCCGTCTCTTCCCCTCTTCCTGACACACCCTATAACCTTTCAATCTTTCTCATAACTTTCCTCCTATGTAACCCCCTACACAACAGTGACAGTAAAATGCCTTGCTTGGAGTGATATGATTAAAAAAAAAGAATGTGCCCTCCCTCGGGGCTGCGCCTTTGGTCCTATGTTGTAATTTCTATTAACAATTTTCCGGATGACACCAGCCCTCAACTTGGCATCTACTTTGATGACATAACCATTTACTCCTGCCTAAATCGTAAGACGAATCAGTCAGATATGGTTAACATGGCAGCTGATATCCAAAATGACTGTCATTAATTGGATTAAAAGATGGCTTTTCAATTTTAAAACCACTAAAACGTCCATTAATCATCTGAGAAATTCCGATGTGTTTTTTTTATCAACAAGATTGATGCTAACCTCCACAAGTAGTAATCAACGATAGCAACAATAATAACTATTAATACTACTAGGACTTAATAATACTATATTTTGGTTTAACTGACTTTTTGTTTGTTTTATTTTGTTATTTGTTTTTTGTTGTGGTGCCGTGGATATCGACTTGGAACGACAAATCGGGGGGCCGAGTTCGAATTCCTGTTGAATTCCTTGCATTCACTTACGCTCAAATACCCTTGGGAAAGGTATTAATCTGTATCTTCCCTCCAGTTATGGGTTAAATAGCAGGAGATGTTGGGTTCTATAGCCTTGCCTGAATGTAATAGTTGGAAACATATTTAAAGCTGATACTGGGCATAAAGTGGGGATCTGTTTTCTATAATAATAATCTGTTTTCTGTAATAAACTGATCACCCACTAATTACTACATAATATAATTTAATACATCATTTCTCCCTTTAGCTATGACTCAAATAATAGGACAGAATGGGTTCTATAGTCTCGGTTGGCAACCAATCTACCGCAGAATGGCAACCAACTGCGGGATAATCTTCTGCCCAGTCAGTCATGTCTCTTTCGAGTATCATGTATGGCCCTCAACTGACTGACTGACTGACTGACTGAATACTGAACGTAATTTCAGTTTTTAGTAATTTCCATTGAGTAAATTTAAAAACAACGGTAAGTTAATAAAAAATAAATAAGTAGTGGAATTATTTTTAATAGCAAGTTAAAAAAACGTTTTAAAAAGAGAAAGTACTGGCCAGTTAGAGAGTTTAAGACAGAGCAAGGAAGTAAAATACAAGAAGTTGTTTCACTGCGCCTTGCGAGACATTTCTCTCTCCGGAATCGAACTTACATATGTATAAGTCTACAATTCGTCCATGCTTAGAATATGTCTGTCACATATTTTCTTGTGCCCCTGCTATTTACCTTGAGATCCTCGATAAAGTCTAAATAGAATCAGAAATATTATTGGCCCTGATCTGGCATCTCGTCTTCAGTGACTTTACCACCGCCGAAAGGTTGCCTCTCTGTGTCTTTTCTATAGATATTTTTGTGGTAATTGTTTGGATGAGCTCTTCGCGTTTGTTCCTAGATTTTTTTTAAATTTAAGCACACTAGAAGGTCTTGATAAAATCCAAAGAAAACTCAGCAATATTTTTGGACCTGATCTGGCATCTCGTCTTCAGTGACTTTGCCACCGCCGAAAGGTTGTCTCTCTGTGTCTTTTCTATAGATATTTTTGTGGTAATTGTTTGGATGAGCTCTTCGCGTTTGTTCCTAGATTTTTTAAAAATTTAAGCACACTAGAGGGTCTTGATAAAATTCAAAGAAGACTCAGCAATATTTTTGGACCTGATCTGGCATCTCATCTTCAGTGACTTTACCACCGCCGAAAGGTTGCCTCTCTGTGTCTTTTCTATAAATATTTTCGTGGTAATTGTTCGGATGAGCTCTTCGCCTTTGTAATTATACATTTTTTTAAATGTTAAGCTAAGTACTAGACTGGCGCCAAAATCTTATTACCTTACATTTGAGCTGGCTATGTGTAACCATAAATTCTATGCTAATATTTTCTTTTCTCGCGCTTCTCACTAGTGGAACTCACTTCCAGCTACCTACTTTACAGCCAACTTTAATCTGCAAAAGTTTAAATGCAATGTCAATCGCTACCTACAGTCATCCTGATTACTCTTTTCACTTCCTGCTCATTAATATTTCTGTTACTAATTCTTCCGCGCCCTGTAACCTCTTGTGACGTAAGGGTTTTATGCTTTGTAGTGGGGGGGTGATACCAATTTAAATAAAAGCAAAAACAACTCCTACTAATGGAGAACACATCGCATCTGTAAGAGAAAGGTACAGTCTTATGCGAGTGTTTTACAACGGCGAAATCAAGCTTTTGTTGAGATTTAATCTGTATGGTTATTATAGACACAAAAGAAAGGAAGTGTCTGCACAGATATATTAGGGAATAGAGTATGCATTTTGTCTTGAAAGGACACGGAAAGAAAAAATATTTTCAGAATATTGAGTAAATGAATAGAGAACCAAATACGCAACAGGAAGGTGTGCAGGCCTATGATCCCCCACAGTCTAAATAAGCATGACACAGAGGCAGAGAGGTTTTCGATTAAAAGTTTGAACAAAATGATTAGGGGACAGTTCCCTGAAAACAGAGAAGAGTTATGTAAGAACTGTATTGCATAAGGCAACAAAAGATAAGAAGCTGTGGAGAACCACGTCCTAAAGAGAAGGAAAGGAAAGGAAAGAGAGATATAAAGAGACATTGAAATTCTTTTACAAGTTTGAGTAAAGAGTTGCAAGAACAAGTCCCATAAAAACAAGGCAAATTTATAAAGGAATATTTATTACAGAAAACAACAATAGATTAGGAAGCTGTGGAGAACTAAGATTAGCCACATTCTAAAGAGACAAAAAATGTGTCTGCGCGCACGCGCGCGCGCGTGTGTGTGTGTGTGTGAGAGAGAGAGAGATAGAGCGAGAAAAACTACTTGAAGGGCGTTGATCACCCACTTCTGAAAGTGACAAGAGAAGGAGAGAGAGAGAGAGAGAGAGAGAGAGAGAGAGAGAGAGAGAGAGACAGAGAAAGAGAAACTTTTTCACAAGTTTGAGTAAGTTATGAAGAAACAAGTATTACAGAAGATAGGAAGCTGTGGAGAAGCATGATCATCTACATCTTAAAGAGACATGAAAACGAGAGAAAGAGAGTTAAAGCGAGAGAAACGAAACTACCTAGAGAATATTGATCACCCACTTATGAGAGGGAAATGAGAGAGTGAGAGAGAGAGTGTGTGTGTGTGTGTGTGAGAGAGAGAGAGATAAGCAGAGAAAGAGAGAGAGACAGAGAGAGATAGAGAAATTTTTTCACTAGTTTGAGTAAATGGATAGAGAAACAAAGACCACAAAGAAAGAGTTATGAAGAAACAAGTATTGCAGACAGCAACAAAAGATAGGAAGTTGTGGAGAACCATAATCAGAGAGAGAGAGAGAGAGAGAGAATATTTCGCAATCTTGAGTGAATGATGATTTTTTAGGCTGCGCTTAGATGTGGCACAAGGCCAAAAGTAAGGGGCACCAAAGAGGATCTAATCCAGTATTCGGTTGTAATGATTCTATCGAGACAACTTGTTAACCATTACACTACATAAAAAAAAAGGTGTGGGGGGGGTAATTTTCGTAGCGCAGCTTAGATGTAGCACAAGGCCTGGTTTCTTCTAAAGTCTGTTTCAAGTCTATACTTGTAATGGCTACGCAGAAACACTGAAATTGTATTTGTTATATATCATTTGTTTACTTATTTTCTCCTCAATAGGAGTAGATAGGTTTGTCGGTAAATTTTCGTTTTAGGTTCTGAAGGCTTTTCCCGCTTCAAATTTATCCAAAATAGCATTATTTCAGTGCAAATGTATATGCTGAACTCAAATCAACAATTAGTTATTGAAGAAACCTACCTTTTTTTTATCTAAATGTCCATAAAAAAAACGAACTATATCTCACACTTTTTCTCTCCTGTAACTCTCACGAAGTCATGTAATTAACTTCAGAATGATGTTCTGCGTAGGCAACAAATTTCTGTCGATTTACTTCCTTTACTAAAAACTTCCGGCTATTTACTTCCCGTAATGAAAGTAATACGCGTAGAAATACAATAGCGTATTACTTTCATTACAGGAAGTAAATAGCCAGAAGTTTCAGTAAAGGAAGAGAATCGACCGAAAATAGACCGAAATTTGTTATCCTACGCAAAAAGTAATTCAGCGGTTAATTACATGACTGCTGTAGAGTTACGGGAGACAAAATGTAGTTCGATTTTTTATGGACGTTCAGATCAAAAAGGTAGGTTTCTTCAATAACTAATTGTTGATTTGAGTTCAGCATATACATTTGTACAGAAATAATGCTATTTTGGATAAATTTGAAGGTAGAAAAGTCTTCGGGACCTAAAACGAAAATTTACCGGTTTGTCTATCACACTGTTTATACGTCTTCCCGATATTTTGAATACGAGTAGTGATTTATCCCTTGTTTCCTGTTTAGGATTGCATTTCTGGTTCCTTCTAAAGTCCATATCAACGCTATACTTCTAACATCTCTGTCTAAAATCTGAAAGGTTATTTACTATGTATAATTTATTTATTTATATTTTCCTCAACCGGAGTAGATAGGTTCGTCTTTCGCCCGGTTTAAAGTTCTCCTCGCCGTTTTGAACATGAGTAAAGTTTCATCCTTTGCTTCCTGTATAGGATAGGGTTTCCAGTTCTTTCTAAATTTTTCCCGTTGTTTTTTACCCCCAGTAGTCTCTTGCGTCTTAGCGGTTTCATCGCTGTGCTCGGGGTGAATTGATTTTAAATGAAGAAAAATTTCAGTTTCTTGTGCAGATTTAGCTTGTTGCCGTTCAAAATTCGCCGGGTTCACTGTCTCTTGGCTGCTCGTCACGAGGGAGTCCGTAGAGGTCGGTGTCATAGGCGATGAATTACGTGGATGAGAGCAATGATGAAAAAAAGTGGTTGCTATAGATCAGAAATTAATAGCAGTTTTATCTAAACTTATTTATAAATGGAACTTTGGCTTTCTGTGTGTGTTTGTGTGTGTCTGTGTGTGTGTGTGTCAGTTACCTATAGACTCCGAAACGGCTGAACTGATTTTCTTGAAAATGTACACAGTTGTACTATAAGCGTCTGTGAGTGTTCTTAGCTAGGTTTTGTGTCGAGTTACCACCGATAAATATTGAAAATCAATAATCGCAAAAAATCGAGTTATAGAAGGAGTGGTCCGATTTTAATCAAATTTGATACACTTATAGACAAAGACATAAGAAACGATATTCAGAAGTTTTAAGGTTGCAGTTCTTACAATAGTGCAGAAAATCGATAATATATATATATATATATATATATATATATATATATATATATATATATAAACAAGATCGTGTGTGTGTGTGTCTGTTTATCTGCCTATATGTCTGTATTTTTTCAGCCCTTTTATTTTAGTTTTTGCTTCGGGTTTGGCTCTAACTAGATATAATTGTAGTTCTTAGTCTCGGCCATGATACCATTTACTCAGAGGACTTATTTAGCCTTCAAAGTTCAGTTTACGATGAAAAAAACTTATCTGATATAGATACCAGGAAATCAAAATTTGACTTACATCCATTCATTTTTCTTTCAGTCTACGGTTTCGCTTTAACTGGAAACAACAATTGCTTTTTAGTCTTTCGTGCCAACGTCAAAAGAGTCTGAGCTCCAGGACCATGGATTAGTTTTAAAGCTTTCATTACATCCGAGCAACGCCGGGCTATACTGCTAGTTGATAGATAAAATAAGGATAATTTCTTTATTAATTAGTAAGACTTGTATCACTAAACCTTCATTTTCGTCAAAAAAGTATGTTCCTTTAAAATAGTCTCGTTAGAAAAATATGATCCCTGTAGATATCGATATGTAAAGAGAATCTTATGTTTTCTTCTCAGTTTTAACAAATAGTTTTAGAATTTCGATCGGTTTTATTCGAAACATTTTAATGTGTTGTGTATTTGCTGGCAATTACATTTGTTTTGATGATTTCGATTACCTCCCCTTGATAAAATGGCGACCGGCCAAATACAAAAATTACAATCTGATTGAAACATTCCGTAATATTTACGTCAGTTTTGAAGGGGAAAATTTCTTGGCGGGTAGAGGTAATTATTTTGTGTAAGATTGACATTTTGTCAATAAAAGACGAAGAATCTATTTTACTTTTATGAAATAAATTAAGGAAAATTAAACTGTAAGTTGATGCCAAATAATTATGTTTGCGTCATAATATTATTTGTTTGAACGCTATTACAAAACAAAATAATAATTAAATTTATGGAGGCTTCACATTATAGTGTTAATATATGCAGGGAGCCATTTGTATTCGATCATTAGTGTGGGAAAATGGAAGATCTCGTTAGTTAAAAACTAGTTAACTAATCTTTTACAAGGCAGTTTTTTGCTAATCATATGCAAAAATGTACAAAATAAATAAATAAATAAATAAATAAAAAAAACTAGAGTTAGTGCACATCACATTAAATCACGAGCCCCGAAAGAATCACCAAAGTTAAGAAACGTCGAGACTGGTCATTATTTATCAGGTCGGTGCAAAAGTTTTTACCGATTTAAAATTTCATCTTGAAAATGAAAAACTGTGTTTTTGAAAATCTTTATTCATAACAATAACGACTTTTGCTCTCTATATCTTGATTCCATCTGTCAATGAGATTATAAATGCCTGGCTTGTAACATTCTTTAGGTTTTGATGTGATATCTATTAAACAGGGGAAGAGGCTCATCCCTTGTTTCCTGTTTAGGATGCGGTTTCCGGTTTTCCCTTTTCAAGTCTTTTTCACTTTTTTTTTTTTTTTCCAATTGGAGTAGATAGACTAAACTATCGCCCGGTTCACACTCCACCCACATCTATTGAACAGGTGAAGAGGCTCATCCCTTGTTTCCTGTTTAGGATGCGGTTTCCGGTTTTCCCTTTTCAAGTCTTTTCACTCTTTTATTTATTTATTTTTTTTCCAATTGGAGTAGATAGACTAAACTATCGCCCGGTTCACACTTCACCCACGTCTATTGAACAGGTGAAGAGTCCTATCCCTTGTTCCCAGTTTAGGATGTGGTTTCCGGCTTTCTCTTTTCCATTCTTTTTACCCTTACGTAGCCCCCTGCGCATCAGTGGCGTTATCGCCTTGCTTGGGGTGATATGATTAAAAAATATATATATATATATAATAGCCCTATTCTATCAGTAATGCCTGCATTAATTCCTGACCACTGACAATCCCTTTCTTCCTCATTTGCAATGCATTCCTATAGTAAAACACTGCTACAAAATAATAATTATACATATAATAGCCATATTCTATCAGTAATGCTTGCATTAATTCCTGACCACTGACAATCCCTTTCTTCCTCATTTGCAATGCATTCCTATAGTAAAACACTGCTACAAAATAATAATTATACATATAATAGCCATATTCTATCAGTAATGCTTGCATTAATTCCTGACCACTGACAATCCCTTTCTTCCTCATGTACTTTCAGGTCGGTGCAAAAGTTTTTAGCGATTTAAAATTTCATCTTGAAAATGAAAAACTGAGTTTTTGAAAATCTTTATTCATAACAATAACGACTTTTGCTCTCTATAACTTGATTCCATCAACGAGATTATAAATGCTTTGCTTGTAAAATTCTTTAGGTTTTGATGTGAAATATGAATCTAACTCATGTTCAATCTTCTCTCGTGATGTTAACCTAAGGCCATCTAAATGGCTTTGTAATCCTCGAAATAAGTGATAATCCGAGGAAGCTAGGTCAGGAGTATATGCAAGATGGAGCAAGATGGCACTTCTCATCACCTGTGACAAGCCTACCAAAAATGGTTTCTGAAGATGTCGTGAAAGCAAAGATTTGCAACAAGAAACACGTTGTAACCAAAAATGAATTATTGAATGAAAGAACAGACAGTATAACTAAGTGTAACCATACCATAAAATACCTATTAGGTTCATACAACCATGGATGAAAACGTTATACTTTCATCGAATTTTAAAAATTGTGCGTTCAATACTTCCCCGTGAGTTTTTTTAAAAAAAATACCCGTTACGTGAGCGTTTTTAAGAAAGAAAAAAAAAACGATAAAAAACCCAGTTAAATTAGATTATTGCAAATCGCCTGTAGACACCACATGGTAGAAACCTAGGTCGCGTAATAACTCGTTTATAAATGAAGAATGTATGTTAAGTCATATATAGGCAAGCCAGTGTTTGACCTGAATAAAGCAGATCATCAACAGCTACATTTTTCTTCTGTGGAACAATATGCAAATTATGAACAATATGCAAATTATGAACAATATGCAAATTATGAACAATATGCAAATTATGAAGGTTACTCTAGTTATTATGCATAAAATGCAAAATATTTTAATTTTTCGTATTGTTAATATTTTGTAGATTTAATGCACAAAGGTCACAAGATACTTATCCTTGGTAATTACAGACAGCTAATATACGTTCCTGATATATATATATATATATATATATAATATAATATAATATAATATATAATATAATATAATGGACTGGACTATCGCTCGGTTCGCACTCCACCCACGTCTATTGAATAGGTGTAGAGGCTCATCCCTTGTTCCCTGTTTAGGATGTGGTTTCCGGCTTTCTCTTTTCCAATCTTTTCACTCTTACGTAGCCCCCTGCACATCAGCGGCGTTACCGCCTTGCTCGGGGTGATATGATTAAAAAAAATAATTATATGGTTATATATCAATTTTACATTGCGACATGGAAATTTCTAGGTTTCGAGATAGGTTCTCATCATCAGGCAATGTTGATATGATTGTGCAGATGATTTACATTTAAATGACAAAATCTTTTGGTTTGCTGTGAATGTTTCACTGTTTATAATAAAATAAATGCCAGAGTACTCAAAATAAAAAAAAACAAAACCTTGAGTCCTCTTCACTTGGAATTATATATATATATATATATATATATATATATATATATATAACAGAATAAATAAAGTACAGGTAAGAAAAGATAATTTACTTTTACACGTTTCCCTTTCTTCAGGTATTTTTTAATAAGACATGGATTTAAAAAAAAACATTTTTTAAAATTTAAATAAAAAACAAAGGCGCAGAATGTTGATATATATATATATATATATATATATATATATATATTAGATTTATTCTCTAAGAGAAAGAAATATGTCTTAGAAGAATATAGATATATTTCATTGTTGCTCACAATTGTACAATAATTAAAACCAATATTAACATAGTGTAATTTTAGTTAAAGTTAATTCATATTTTTTCATCAAAGAAACCACCACGAGCCTTTATTACTGCAGAGCAAATCCTTGGCATGCTTTCTAATAACTTATAAAAATAGTGGTTTCTTAACTGCTACACAGCCTTTAAACACAGCGAATGAAGTCGTCTCCTAATAGTAGTAACAGATACTGGATTTTGCCGAGTAGAATTCATTTCAATTGTTAAATCTGGAGTGGTTTTTCTTCTATCCTTCTTGCTAGATATGATCAAGTGCCTATCCTCTATAATAGATGTTACTCTGGGCCGACCAGATCTTTTTCTGTCAATATCTAACTTAGTTTCAAGAAGTCGTTGAAGGCAATAATGGACGCCATTTTAATTTTTTAGTGATAACACGTTCAGAATATCCTTCTTTCGAAAGAATTTCAACCTGAGCTCTTTTTTCAATTCTAATCTGTTTCTTCCTTGCCATTTCTACCGTAGTAATATGGTTTACAAAAATAAATTATACCGTAATTATAATATCTGAATAAATATAAATTTTCGACAAAGATTTGTTCACAATAAGAGGAGTCAAGTTGCAAACTTAGCAAATGTTTGCTTTAAAGTTGAAAAAATACTTTTTTTTATTTAACACCTGCATAAGAATAAAAAAAATACAAACTCGTCGAATTTGATCCTGCTACAAATGTTTGGGTGTTCCCAAACTTATAGTCGGTAGTGTATATGAGGAATATAAATATGAGGTATATATATATATATATATATATATATATATATATATATAAGGCATATATTGATTGTCTAATGACTTTAATTTTTGGTCATGATAAAATTAGACCAGTGCACATTTGTATTAAAAAGTGTTCAATACAATTATATTGTAGAACTTTTGAATATTTTCCATTTGTAAAAAGGGATTACGTGACCTAGGTTTCTACCATGAGTGATGTCTTCAGGCGATTTGCAAATGGTAGAAACCTAGATGGCGTAATAACTCGTTTACAAATGGGAAATATATAAGGTATATTTCATGGTAAATCGGAAGGATAGGCCTATTTCAGTCGAACCATCATCAGCTTCCGTCTTTATTGTACAAAAGATTTTACACCAATGAAATTCACAAAGACCTAAAAAAACAACAACAAAAAAAAAAAAATAAATAAATAAAAATAAAGGTCCCTCTTTTAAAAGAGAAAATTTAAGAAAAATACATCATTACATCAGTTCGGCGAATACACACACTTATTCATACATAAGCATATATATACGCAGCATATAATCAAAGAGCACGCGTAAGAACGGACGACAACTAAAATCTAAAAATACATTCAGCATGTTAGTTAGACTGCTGACCAGTAAACGAAGGGTTAAGTTAGAGAGAGAGAGAGAGAGAGAGAGAGAGAGAGAGAGAGAGAGGGGGACGTTAAAAAGAAAGGGTAAGTATTTTAATGCGTGAGCGAAAAGGAAAGAAAAAGAAAGAAGAGAGGAATAAATTTAAAATAGAAAATTTGATAGGAGAAAATGAAAATATATGCTTATGTATGAATGTGTGTATGTGTGTGTGTGTGTGTGTGTGTGTGTGTGTGTGTGTGTATTCGCCGAACTGATGTAATGATGAATTCTTTCTTAAATTTTCTTTTTTAAGGGAGCGACCTTTATTTTTATTGTTTTTTTAGGTATTTGTGAATTTCATTCGTGTAAAATCTTTTGTACAATAAAGACGGAAGCTGAGGATGGTTCTCCTGAAATAGGCATAAACTTCCGATTTACTATGAATTAACGTGTCTGCCTTAATTTTTCTTATATTTGCTCTATATGTATTTATATACATATATATTTAGAGCTCCCTTAGACAGTTATCCTACCACTGTATGTACAGGATACTCCTTTGCCTTCTTCTATACCCACACCGCATGCTGGTATACGTATATATATATATATATATATATATATACACATATATATATAGTCATCCGCAGACAGATCTGTTTCGCTGTATCACAGCTCATCAGTACGGTTGGACTCCGATTGCTTTTAAACCAGGCTTGAAACACGACCGAATTGGCGTCGGTCGGTGATTCTACCTCTGGGCTATGGGCCTTTCGGTAGAAGAAAGCAGACTTTTTAGCGTGTTTATTGTCGTTATACCCGCTCAGTAGCCAGAGTGCTCTAATCCATTACTGAATGAGCGATGCGTAGATGCCAGAGTAGCTACTGTTTTTCAAAGTCTACCATTCCTCCAGAGTGTGAGAGATGAGGCGCATTGCAGAGAATTTAGGCGTATTCAAGAGAGACATTTATTCATTTCAAAGAAGTACACATCTCAAATCTTTCAAAGTAGAATCATCGCCTTTTTCATCGCCTGACTGTCTTTAAAACGATCTCGCTCGACTTCTCTTTCGACTAGGGAAGCAACCAAAAGTCAGAGTGTCCATCAACCATCTCCCTGCTGTCAACAACGCTGTCATGCTTCTTGTTTGTCACTGATTTGGATATTGTAGTTTAGACAGTTGGCGAGAAGATTTTTGTATTAAGAATTAACTATATTGTCACAGAAACAACATAGCATAATACGTTGCTAAAGTGCAAAATAGCAGTAAGAAAAATAATATTTATTCTTTATAGGAAGAGTTTTTGCAACAATATTTCCTGTTTCAGAGATTCTTTTTTCAGTGAACATCATTGGTATTTGCTTTAATATTCTAGTCATTTTTGTTCCTGTCCTAATATACTGAACTATCTCAGTCTATCATAGTCTGTTCATATCTATGTCTGTTCATATCTATCTATCTATCTATCGATCTATCAATCTATCTATCTATCTATGTAATTTTGTTCATATCTATCTATCTATCTATCTATCTATCTATCTATCTATCTATCTATCTATCTAAGTCTATTCATATCTATCTCTCCATCTAAGTCTATTCATATCTATCTATCTATCTATCTCTCCATCTAAGTCTATTCATATCTATCTATCTATCTATCTATCTATCTATCTATCTATCTATCTATCTATCTAAGTCTATTCATATCTATCTATCTATCTAAGTCTATCCTATCTATCTATCTATCTATCTATCTATCTATCTATCTATCTATCTATCTATGTCTATTCATATCTAAGTCTATTCATATCTATCTATCTATCTATCTATCTATCTATCTATCTATCTATCTATCTAAGTCTATTCATATCTATCTATATATCTATCTATCTAAGTCTATTCATATCTATCTATCTATCTATCTATCTATCTATCTATCTATCTAGTCTATTCATATCTATCTATCTATCTATCTATCTATCTATCTATCTATCTATCTATCCCTGGTGGCTCTTAGCACGCTTTCTCCTTGTACAGCACGCAACCTCCGTTCTGTCATCCATCTGATCAGGCCCTTCAAATATTTTATCCGCTGCTTTGCCCTGTCCCATTTCCCCCTCTATCTGGCCTGCTAGTAACAGGTTCTCCAAGCCCTCTTTCATTGCATGTCCCAGGAACCTTAGCTGTCTCTTCCTGATGCTCAGTATTAATTTCCTTTTCGTTTCTATCCATTTCAAAGCCTCATCATTGCTCACATGCTCGATCCATGATATCCGCAGCCTCCTTCTGTGGAACCACATTTCAGTTGCTTCATCTTTTCCTTCATCTTTGATGATATTGTCTAGCATTCACTACCATATTGAAGAACTGTCATTAGATAGCAATCCAGTACTCTCTTTTGTGTTTCTAGCAAAATTTTCCTGTGTCTTAATACTTTATTCAGTTTCTGGAATGCGTACTGTACCATGCCAGTTCACCTTTGGATCTCTGTGTAGCACTTTCCGTCTTCTGTGAGAACACTTCTTATGCGTTGTGATACAGTGGATATCGGCTCGAAACGTGAAACCGGGGAGTCGAGTTCGAATTCCAGTTGAATCCATTGTATTCACTTACGCGCAAATACACTTGGGAAAGATATTAATCCGTCTCTTCCTTCCAGGGTCTATAGCCTTGGTCGGCAACCAGTCTACCGCAGAAAGCAATGGCAACCTACTGCGGGATAATCTTCTGCCCAGTCAGTCATGTCTCTTTCGAGACATGATCGACCAAGCGTGTATCACGTATGGCACTTAACTGACTGACTGAATATAATAGTTGCAAACACGATGAAAGTTTCTACTGGTCATAAAGTGGGGGATCGTTTTTCTATTGATATATAGTAATAAACTGATCCCCCACTAATTACTAATTAAAAATATAATGCATCTATTCTTCCTCTAGGTATGAGCCAAATAACAGGACAGATTGGGTTCTATAGCCTTGGTCGGCAACCAGTCTACCGCAGAAAGCAATGGCAACCTACTGCGGGATAATCTTCTGCCCAGTCAGTCATGTCTCTTTCGAGACATGATCGCCCAAGCGTGTATCACGTATGGCACTTTAACTGACTGACTTGCTTGATTATAGTATATCCAACCTGTATTTGTCATTTTGGACTGCTTTTTTTGCTGATGACCATGCATTTGGTCTTCTTATGTAGGATTAATACAATGTAAATTATGTCCCTTTATTAATTGATATTGTTTTCAGTACCGCGATTCCAAAATTTCGTGAAGGAATCCTTTTGTTCGGATTGTTTCAGAAATTGATTGTGTTTTTTTAATTTCTTTTTTACACTAAGTTATTTGTTTTTTTCTTTTTTTGTATGTCTCTGTGAGTTTGTCTTTGTTTACGCGTGTGCGTGTGTGCATGTGTCGAATATTGAGGTTATTTCTATTTTAAAACTTTCCCATTTGCTGAACAGAGATGGCCAACAAGCAAATGGGACGAATAAGGTGGTTTTTCACATCCTTCGAAATCTTACTGGTAGCCATGTGAACGTTTTTAAAGTTACTCATATCCTGTGCAACACTGTGTGAACACACAGCATCCGACAGCCTGTTTTCCACTGACACGAGTCAGTCACTATAACTGATATACGATTTGAGAAGTCTGATGTTAAGGTTCCAGTTGTGTAGTTTATAACATTGAGATAAAAAGCAGCAAAAAAAATAAATAAATAAATAATTAAAAAAATAATTATAAAGTTCGCAATAAAATAAAAGTAATAACAAAGAGTTTATTGGCCAATAGAGTTATGATAAAAAGCAAAAATTATTAAATGAAATATAAATAATAATAAGATAATAGCAACTAGCAAAACCCGTGGAATTTCCACGGAAGGATAATTATGATTTCCTGGAAAAATTTTACTTTGTCACACTACAAATGATAGTAACGTTTTCAAACATAAAAGTATTTGATAATAAAATAATGATAACACAGAGTGTAATTTTATTAAAATATCTATAAAAGTAATGTCCATAGAAGCTACTTTACTGTAATCTTATATTATATTAAGCGGCGTATGCGCAGACCATAACCAAAACAATGTACGCTATTTTGTGAGAGATTTTGAAAGAGAAATGTTTTCTTTTAATTACTGAAAAGTCATGGCTCTTGTATAAATTGTAATCATTTTATTAAGATTTTTATAAAATAATAATTTCAAAAATAATTTCCTTCATTTGTGAATGACCACTGATAGTTTCATTAAAATCCGACAATTATTTGACTTTTGCGAGAATTTCTAAATTAATGTGTCCGTCACATTAAAAAAAAGTGTGTGTTGCAATCATTATGTTTCCATTGTAGAACAGTCGTAACGTTTCTTTAGCCGCTAACTAAAACCAAAACAAAACTTTTTGACAAAATTTCAAAAATGTTAGAAGGGATTAAAACATTTCAAAAAATAATTAAAGTTATTTTAAAGGCTCCTGTGTCCATTGTAAACAGAAATGACCAACTGAGTAATGGCCAAGGGTGTAGAGGCCAGAAATTTCGTTATTGGGTGGCGTGATACGACAACAAACCTACCTATTTTTACTATATTGTACAGTGCACACACATACACGCACACATAATTACACTACAACCACCATCTCATGCTGCTACTAATACGATAATGCTATAACCACTCTCCTCCTACTCTCTCACTCTTTACTACCCTTCTGTTTGGCAAAAGTGAGCGACAGGCTGAGGAGAGAAAGGTAGAGGGGAAGGAAAAGCTCGTGTAGAGAGTGTGGTGAAACGGACGAAGGAACTAAGAAAACTAAATGTTAGGGAATCACCCCTTTTTTACATATATAAATGGACTCGTGTAAGGTATACAAATGATCCTGCCTGAGAACGGCAGTGTGTAAGGTAGGTCTTGTCACAGCAGTTGAACCGCTGCTAGTTGGTCAGCAAGAATATAAATTAATACCCGGACTTTTTTTTTTTTAAATCATTTCACCCCAAGCAAGGCGGAAACGCCACTGATGTGCAGGGGGTTACATAAATGTAAAAAGATTAATTAGAAAAGAGTGAGGAGTACAAACTAGTTAGAAAGGAACAATAGAAAGCAGGTGAGATGACAGATACATAGGTGGAGAGAAAGGGAAGGTTATACAGGGGTGGGGAGAGAGCTAGAGTAGATGAGTTAGTAGATGAGTATTGACTTTGCATTTAAATTTCTGGAGGTTGTAGCCGTCAGGAAAGCAAGAATACGGGAGCGAGTTCCACAGGCGGGAAGTGCGAGAGAAGAAGCTGCAGGAGTAGAATTGTCGTCTGCATTTGGCTAATCTGACTGTGAATGGGTGGGACCCAGTTGCCAATCTGGTTGCACGAGTAAACACCTGTTGAGGAGGCATCAGTGACTTAAGTTCGTCTGAGCAGAAGCCATGAAAGTATTTATAGAACAGAAAAAGGGAGGCCACATTTCGACGATGGGGAAGTGGCTGCAGTCGAGCCGCCATATCAGTACCTATCACATTACAGACTCTCCTTTGGAGCTTGTCAAGAACACTGAGGAGAACGGCAGGGGCACCTGACCATAAATGGCAGCAGTATTCCATGCACGGACGGATGGTTGACTTGTATATATCGAGGATGGATTCAGGTGGATAAAGCATCCTGGATCGACATAGTGACCCAATCTTCTTAGCAGTAGATTTTGCTATGGATTCAATATAGTGGTTCCATTTGAGGTCTGAGGACAGGGTAAGTCCGAGGAGGCGTAGTGTATTACTCTCCGGGATAATCGCTTGGTCCATGCTTATGGGAGGCAGGAGAGGAGGCATCAGTGACTTACTTCTTATCTACAAGATTTGTATATATTTGACTCCTACTAACAAGTATTCCTGAATTCTAACCGTGTACACGTTGTATATATCTTGTTCAATATACTTACATTTTCTCTCTCATATCTGTTTTATGTTATTAGCATATTGTGTGGTTTCTAACAAGAACCCACAACCCTAACTAAGGAAGGAACAAGCAGAATTATCTAAACTTATTTTTAAATGGAACTTTGTCTGTGTGTGTGTGTGTCCGTTACCTACAGACTCCGAAATGGCTGAACCAATTTTCTTGAAAATTTACACAGTTGTACTATAAGCGTCTGCAAGTGTTCTTAGTTAGGTTTTGTGTCGAGGTACCCCCAATAAATATCGAAAATTGATAATCTAAAAAATCGGGTTATAGAAGGAGTGGTCCAATTTGAATCAAATTTGATACACTCATAGACAAAGACATAAGAAACGATATTCAGAAGTTTCAAGGTTGCAGTTCTTACAATAGTGCAGAAAATCAATAATATATATATATATATATATATATATATATATATATAAGGCAAGATGTTTGTGTGTGTGTCTGTTTATCTGCCTCTATGTCTGTATTTTTTCAGCTCTTTTATTTTAGCTTTTGCTTCAGGTTTGGCTCTTAGTAGGTATAATTGTAGTTCTTAGTCTCAGCTATGATACCATTTACTCAGAGGACTTATTTAGCCTTTAAAATTCAGTTTACGACGATGGTCTGTTCTTCAAATTAAAATTTACTCGTTTGCTTTGTACACGGACAGGCAGCTTAACTCGATCTCAATTTTCTGAAAAAGACTAGAATTGAAAACTGTAACTTTCTTAATTCAAATTTCCTGTGTTAACCTGCGTGGTAAGTGTATAGGACTCGTTTCTTAATTATGATTTTTTTTACTAACTTTTTGGCGTTTATGCTCCATTTGGACTTTAACTAAGTTAGAACTTAGTTATCTCACCACCCTTAACATTCTTTTTTAATCGGAGTAGATAGACCAAACTATCGCCTGGTTCATACTCCTCCCACATTTATTGAACAGGACTAGAGGCTTTCCTCTTGTTTCCTGTTTAGGATGTGGTTTCCGGCTTTCTCTTCTCTCTCTTCAGACATTGGTATTGGTGTTTCCGTGATTTCCCTGCGATCTGGCCGGTTGGTGGCAACGGCTCATCACTGTGAGGGTACCGGGTTGGCAGTTTCCTGGTTGCAGTTTCCGACTGGTAGTTAGGAGCCCTAACTCTTGCGTAGCGTCAAGAGAGGCTGCTCTGATCAACAGTTGTATAATATCGGGGTTCTTGTAGTGTCATGTCGCGCATGGATAGGTGTCCCTGCAAGCGCTTTCGGTGGGCAACCCCGAGGCAACACCTTGTTGCAGCCCTAGCCAGTTTCCCTCCCAGCACAGATCGTGGATAATGACCGCCTGTATCTTCTACCCTAGGTCCCTTTCTACAAACAGAATCATGACTAAACAATCAGAAATGACCCTAAACCAGTTAAATCCAAACCACCTAAACCCATTAACCTTTCCTTCACTAATATCCGGGGCATTCGTACTAACTTTCCTAGTGTAGAATCGTTCCTGCATGAGAAGTCCCCGGACATCCTTGCGCTCTGTGAAACTAACCTCAACTCATCTATTCCCTCCTCTGACTTCTCCATCCCTGGTTATCTTCCCCTCTTAAGGAAGGATTCCACTGCCCACATGCATGGGCTGGGGGTCTACGTTAGCGATCACCTCCCCATAGCTAGGGTGTCTTCATTCGAATCTGCTGACCACCAATATGTATGTCTGCGTTTGTCTCTCCTCAGTTCAGTTAGTTACCTATTCTTTCTTTACCGTTCTCCCGCCTCTCCTGACTGCTCCCTACTAGATAGCATTGCTGACGACATAGATAAGGCTATTTCCTATCACCCATTCGCCCACATATTTGTATTCGGAGACCTCAACGCCCATCACTCTGAGTGGCTTGAAAACTCTGTTACTGATCCAGCGGGCATTCAGGCCATGAACTTTGCTATTTTCCAATCCCTTAGGCAAGTGGTGGACTTCCCCACTCGCTTCCCAAGCACTCCCTCGGGTCATTCCTCACTACTAGATATATGTTTTACCTCTGCACCTGACGCCTGTCAAGTCTCGCAGCTTTGCTTTCTCGGCAACTCCGATCACGCTGTTCTCTCTCAGTATTTCTTTCCACTCGCACTCCCCCCAGGAGCCCCCTACCTATAGAACCTCCTACCTCTACCAAAAAGCTGATTTGGATGCCTTTCGCGATTTCCTCTGCGACGTCCCCTGGGGAAAAGTGTTCGATCTACCAGTTGATGACTGTGCCTCTGAGGTCTCGTCATGGGTGAAAGCTGGCATTGATGCCTTCATACCCACCAGGAAGTATAGCCTAAAACCTCATTCCTCTCCGTGGTTCTCTCCTGCCTGCTCGGCTGCCATCACCCACAGGAACCATTACTCCGTCTATTCCGGAGACAGTCATCTGATCAAAATAGGCGTCTATTCACGTCTGCTCGCAATGAATGCAAGAGAACCCGAAATGACGCCAAACGGTTGTTTACTGAGAGAATGCGACAGCGTATAGCTGACCGCAAGTTCGGCTCCAATGACTATTGGCGGATTTGTAAACGAGTACTGAACAACATCAAATCCTCAATACCTCCGTTAATCCATGAATTTGAGGTTCTCACGTCATCTGCGGACAAAGCTGAGTGCTTTGCCCGCAGATTCTCATCCAACTCCATATTTGACTCATCTGGTGTATACCCACCCGACTTCCTTATTAGAACTGAGGCCAAACGACACGACGTATACATTACCCCGACAGTAGTATCCTGAGTAATTTCAAAACTTGACCCCCATAAGGCGAGCGAAGAAAATGGAATCCCGGTGATAGTTCTTAAGAAGTGTGCTACTGAACTCTCCCCTGTCCTCTATAAACTATTTAACTACTGCCTTTCTACTTCCTGTTTTCCTGCATGCTGGAAGTTCTCTTCAGTCGTTCCTGTATTTAAGAATTGTGGTGAACCTTCGGACCCATCCAACTATCGCCCTATCAGTCTTCTACCGATATTCGGGAAAGTATTCGAGGCTATAATCAATGCTGAAATAGTTCCTCATCTCACCGCCCACAAACTGTTCTCCGACAGGCAATATGGATTCCGCTTTGCCAGGTCCACGGCCGACCTGCTAACAACCGTAACGGAGTACATGCTACAGGCCCTTGATGAGTCTGACGAGGCTCGCGCGGTTGCTCTGGACATCTCCAAGGCTTTCGACAGGGTTTGGCATTCTGGCCTCCTATGCAAACTACGCGGTTATGGTATTACAGGTTGCCTGCTTGACCTAATCTAATCTTTCTTAAATAACCGCAAAATGAAGGTCGTTCTGAATGGGCGTGCCTCTTCGTCCTAGAGCACGAATGCTGGTGTCCCACAGGACTCTATCCTGGGCCCGACGCTCTTCCATATTTTCATCAACGACCTCCCAGATGAGATCAAGTCCCAAGTTGGCATCTACGCAGATGACACTACAATATACTCCCGCCCCAGTAAGAAACCTGTCGTGGCGGACAGACATAATCTCGCTGCTGACCTTGAACGGGATCTACACTCTGTGGTGAACTAGGGCAAGAAGTGGCTTGTCAACTTCATTTCATCTAAGACCAAGCTGTTGTCTGTCAACCATTACAGGCAACCTCTTCTGCCTCCCATAAGCATGGACCAAGCGATTCTCCCGGAGAGTAATACACTACGCCTCCTCGGACTTACCCTGTCCTCAGACCTCAAATGGAACCACTATATTGAATCCATAGCAAAATCTACTGCTAAGAAGATTGGGTCACTATGTCGATCCAGGATGTTTTATCCACCTGAATCCATCCTGCATATATACAAGTCAACCATCCGTCCGTGCATGGAGTACTGCTGCCATTTATGGTCAGGTGCCCCTGCCGTTCTCCTCGGTGTTCTTGACAGGCTCCAAAGGATAGTCTGTAATGTGATAGGTACTGATATGGCGGCTCGACTGCAGCCACTTCCCCATCGTCGAAATGTGGCCTCCCTTTGTCTGTTCTATAAATACTTTCATGGCTTCTGCTCAGACGAACTTAAGTCACCGATGCCTCCTCAACAGGTGTTTACTCGTGCAACCAGACTGGCAACTGGGTCCCACCCATTCACAGTCCGGTTAGCCAAATGCAGACGACAATTCTACTCCTGCAGTTTCTTCTCTCGCACTTCCCGCATGTGGAACTCGATCCCGTATTCTTGCTTTCCTGACGGCTACAACCTCCAGAAATTTAAATGCAAAGTCAATACTCATCTACTAACCACTGGACTCTAGCTCTCTCCCCACCCCTGTATAACCCTCCCTTTCTCTCCACCTATGTATCTTTCATCGCACCTGCTTTCTCAGCTTTCTATTGTTCCTTTCTAACTAGTTTGTACTCCTCACTCTTTTCTAATTAATCTTTTTACATTTATGTAGCCCCCTGCACATCAGTGGCGTTTCCGCCTTGTTCGGGGTGAAATGATTAAAAAAAAAAGATTAAAAAAGTTAAAAAAAAATTACTATCTCTAATATGGCGATTTTGAGAGAAATACATGTCCTACCAGGATTCATTATTAACGGCCATAACCTTAAACAACTTAAGATATGCAGATGACACAGTGTTAGTAGCAGATATAGAAAAGTAAGAAAAAAAAAACAGTATTTCTTTTTTTTTTAATCGTTTCACCCCAAGCAAGGCGTTCGACTGCCACTCTTGCGCTTGGGGCTACATAAGAGAAGGTAAATAGAAAGAGTGGTTAGATATAGGAAATGTCAGAAGGGGGGTGATAGATAGTTTGGAGGATGGGAAGAGTGTTTGAAAGATGGAAGCGAGTTAGTGTGTTAGGAGGTGTCTATTGACCTTACATTTAAACTCCTGGAGATTGTAGCCGTCGGGGAAGCAGTCATGTGGAAGGGAATTCCACAGTCGGTAAGTACGAGAAAAGAAACTGTTGGAGTAGAAGTTGCGGTTGCATTTTATCGGTTTCACTGTAAAAGTTTGGGATCTAGTTGCTAATATAGTATCTCGTGCAAATTTGAACCTAGGGGGCACCAGTGATCTAAGTTCAGAAGCCATGAAAGTATTTATAGAAGAGGCACAGGGAAGCCACGTCGCGCCAGTGAGAGAGAGACTGCAGGCTGTCTGCCAAGTCAGTATCGATCATATTACAGACCTTCCGCTGTACCTTGTCGAGAAGCCCAAGGAGAATAGCAAGGACACCCGACCAGATATGGCAACAGTATTCAATGCACGGGCGGATGGTAGATTTATAAATGTGCAGGATAGATTCAGACGGAAAAAACCTTCGGGCCCTGCACAGAGAACCGACTTTCATAGCAGCGGATTTAGCAATGGATTCGATATCGTCATTCCACTTGAGGTCCGCTGAAGTGTGAGACCAAGGAGGCGTAGAACTTTACTCTCTGGGAGGCAAGCCTGGTCCATGCTAATGGGAGGTAGGTGCGGTTGTCTATGATGGCTAATTGATAGTAGCTTCGTTTTAGAAGCATTCAAATTTACTAGCCATTTCTTACCCCAGTCCACTTCGGATTGGAGGTCCTTTCCAAGCTCGGCTGCAAGGTTAGCTTTGTCACCCACACCAGATTTTTGATCGAGGCGAGAGTAAACTGTGGTGTCATCGGCGTACATACCTACTTGGGATCTTATGGTATCGGGGAGATCATTAATGTAGATCAGAAATAGCGTAGGATCTATGATAGAGCCTTGAGGGACACTCGCGTTCGTATGGTAGCTCTGGGAGGCATGTCCGTTTAATACCACTTTCAATGTGCGGTTAGAGAGGAATGAGTGGATTAGTTCAAACAATTGTCCAGCTATATCATAGCTCCTCAGTTTGCATAGAAGGCCAGCATGCCAAACTCTGTCGAACGCTTTAGAGATATCCAAGGCGACGGTTCGGGCTTCGGCATTCCTGTCGAGTGCCTGGTATATATACTCGGTGATGGTCGTTAGCATATCGGCAGTAGACCTGGTGAAGCGGAAATCATACTGCTTGTCCAAGAGGAGCTTGTGTTCTGTGAGGTGCTGAACGAGCTCGGCGTTGATAATGGCCTCGAACACTTTGCTAAAGATCAGAAGAATGCTGATAGGGCGATAATTTGCGGGGTCCGAGGGTTCCCCAGAGTTTTTGAATATAGGAACTACAGAGAAAGATTTTCAACAGGCAGGAAAGCAGGAAGCAGAGAGGCAGAAGTTGTAGAGCTTAGAAAGGACAGAGGAGAGTTCAGGGGCACATTTCTTTAAGACCATGATTGGGATTCAGTCCCCTTCGCTCGCTTTGTGGGGGTCAAGTTTTGAGATTATCTTAGAGACAAGCGAGGGTGTAATGTGGACGTCATTCAGTTGAGCCTCAGTTCTAGGTGAGAAGTCGGGTGTAAAAGCCCCAGACGAGTCCAGACTCGAATTGTTCGAGAATCTCCGTGCAAAGCATTCAACCTTGTCCGCTGAGGAGGTGAGGACCTCAAAATTATTGATTAGTGGGGGTATTGTGGACTTGCTCTTGTTAAGTACTTTTTTACAGAGTCGCCAGTAGTCTTTGGCGCCGAGCTTAGCGGATGCTATGCGTTGCTTCATTCTGGCAGCAAATAACGTCTTAGCTTCGTTAAGTATCTTTTTACACTTATTACGAGCTGAAGTGAAAAGGCGCCTGTTTTGGTCCGACGAGTAGCTACGGTAGAGACGGAAGAAATGATTTCGGTGGGCAATGGCGTCCGAGCAAGCGGGCGAGAACCATGGAGACGAATGAGACTTAAGCAGAAATTTCCTGGCAGGGATGAAGGCATCGATGCCAGCCTTAACCCAGGATGCACATTCTTCGATGGGAAGACTAAAAACGTTGTTCCATGGGACGTCACAGAGGAAGTCTCGGAACGAATCCCAGTCTGCCCTTTGGTAGCAGTAGGATATTCTACTGGTCTGGGTTTCTTGGGTCGGGTGGGAGAGGAATGAAATGTTGAAGAAAACTGCGGTGTGGTCAGATTTCCCGAATGGGCAGAGTTGTTTGGTAGTGCAAGACTCTAGGATGGAAGTGAAGCAGAGGTCTAGTAGTGAGTCCCTTCCGTTGGGGTTGTCGGAGAAACGCGTGGGGAAGTGCACCACTTGCGTGAGGGATTGGGTGATTGAAAAATTCATGGTGTGGACACCAGCAGGGTCGGTGACAGAGTTCTCCAGCCACTTGGTGTGGTGGGCGTTAAAGTCACCAAACACAAATATATGGGCAGAGGGATGGGAAGAAATGGCTTTGTCGATATTGTCAGAGATGCTGTCAAGTAACGAACAGTCAGAGGAGGAAGGTGAACGGTAGAGAAAGAAGAGATAGCTAATCGAGCTTAGAAGTGAGAGACGGAAGCACATGAAAGAATGATCCAGGGATTCAAGAGATGTCACCCTAGCTAGTGGGAGGTGTTCGCTGACATACACACGGAGACCATGCATATGAACATTGGAGTCCTTCCTGAAGAGAGGAAGGTAGCCAGGAACGTAAAATTCAGAAGAGGGAAAAGAAGGGTCAAGGTTAGTTTCACACAGGGATAAGATATCAGGTGAGTTAGTGTGAAGGAATGAATCTACGCTGAGGAAGTTAGTGCGGATACCACGCATGTTAGTGAAAGAGATGCAGACTGGTTTGGGCGTTTTCAGACTAGCTGGTTTACTTTAGCTATTATGTTTGATTTCTTGTGGCGATTTTGAGAGAAATACAAGTCCTACCAGGATTCATGATTAACGGCCATAATCTTAAACATATTAAGATATGCAGATGACACAGTTTTAGTAGCAGATATAGAAAAGTAAGAAAAAATAAACAGTGTTTCTTGTGGCGATTTTGAGAGAAATACAAGTCCTACCCGGATTCATTATTAACGGCCATAATCTTAAACATATTAAGATATGCAGATGACACAGTTTTAGTAGCAGATATAGAAAAGTAAGAAAAAATAAACAGTGTTTCTTGTGGCGATTTTGAGAGAAATACAAGTCCTACCCGGATTCATTATTAACGGCCATAATCTTAAACATATTAAGATATGCAGATGACACAGTTTTAGTAGCAGATATAGAAAAGTAAGAAAAAAATAAACAGTGTTTCTTGTGGCGATTTTGAGAGAAATACAAGTCCTACCCGGATTCATTATTAACGGCCATAATCTTAAACATATTAAGATATGCAGATGACACAGTTTTAGTAGCAGATATAGAAAAGTAAGAAAAAATAAACAGTGTTTCTTGTGGCGATTTTGAGAGAAATACAAGTCCTACCCGGATTCATTATTAACGGTCATAATCTTAAACATATTAAGATATGCAGATGACACAGTTTTAGTAGCAGATATAGAAAAGTAAGAAAAAAAACCCAAAAAACAAGCCAGTATCGATGTTTCTATAAAATCAGCCGTTATAGTATGGATGGAATCCGGACATAAAGTTGGTGTCTACAAAGCATTTGGGGATGCAATTCAATAATAAAACAACGGAAAACTATACAGGCAGTAATGACTAACCTACATAAATACACGGGTGAGATTTATTGTACAATTAATGGGATAGATAAGCAATAGATCGGATAATAGTAATCATAAAGAGTATATTGATCTGAAGGGTTGGGATAAATATAATAAGATGGAGAAAAATTAAACGCAAAATACGATAAAAATGTATAGGCGTTAGAATTTATCTTCTGAAATATAAATTCGTTTTTTATACTATGGAAGCCTGATGTGTTTTTCAAACTAACCCCCCATTTGATTGATTTTAGCAGACAAGACAAAATGGATATCGTCTGTTACGTTTGGACGTATTTTAAATTATAGGTTTTCACTTCATACTTTTGTAAAGGATAGCTACATTTTCAAAAGATTTTCCCCGTGGATTGTTTGCACAACGTATTATTGGCACGGCTGAGATATAAATAAATAGACAAAAAAGATGAAGAAAGCGAATCTCTTGAAAAAGAAAGCCGGTTAATGTTTGTGTTGCATTCAGTAATTTGTAATGTTTGTCGTTATTTATTTATTTTTTAAATGTATAGATAACAACAAAACATGGAGAGAGAGGGAGTGAATGCTAACAAAGGCTTCGAGACGAGATTCGGATACTTATATTGAAAGAAAACTCTGAAGTGTCGACAATGGAAAGACAAGCAGAGAAGCAGTAGTGCTTATGTCTAACGTCTCTCCGCGTTTGAATACCCGCCAAACAAATGATATCAAGAATTTCATTACACATGAACGAAGACAAACAAGGAAGAATAATATTATACGCGCCGTTAGTTTTCATTTAGATTTTCCTTCTTTCTTTCTTTCTTTTTTGCCATTGTTTCGTAGCTTTTTTTCTTGAGTATCTTGTGGTACAGTGGATATCGGCTCCGAACGAGAAGCCGGGGAGCCGAGTTCAAATTCCAGTTGAATCCATTGTATTCACTTACGCGCAAATACCCTTGGGAAAGGTATTAATCCGTCTCTTCCTTCCAGTTATGGGTTAAATAGCAGGACAGGTTGGGGTCTATAGCCTTGGTCGGCAACCAGTCTACCGCAGAAAGCAATGTCAACCTACTGCGGGATAATATTCTGCCCAGTCAGTTATGTATCTTTCGAGACATGATCGCCCAAGCGTGTATAACGTATGGCACTTAACTGACTGATCAAACACACTCCCAAACGACGGTAACGTGTACACACCTAAAGCCGAAGAAGCTAAACAGCAGTTGGCATATCAGGTGGTAGCGTAACGGTTTCCTCTTCTTCTTCTTCTTCATGTGCCGTGTCCCTGCAGGACGTAGGCGATCATAGACTTCCACTTGGCCCTGTCTCTTGTCGTTCTCAGTAATTTTTCTCTTGGTATCTCTTCCAAGCCTCGCTCCGCCAACCATTTGCTCAGGCCTAACAAGTACGTCCCCTGTTTCTGCTTGCATTCATCCGACCTGTGAGTATCAAGTTCTCCAGGCCCTCCTTCCTCATTACGTGTCCCAGGAACCTCATTTGTCTCTTCCTGGGGCGATCAAGGACTTCCACTTGGCTCTGTCTCTTGTCGCTCTCCGTAATGTTTCTCTTGGTATCTCTTCTTGTAGGCATTTTTATTGACTGAGTGGTAGCCGAGCTGAGTGTATAAAACATGGTAGACTCATTAAAGGGGTGTTTAGCCGTTTGTTCAGTCGGTGAACAGCGTATTGGAGATCAAGACGTTCAGTTTTGCATAGGGTAATTTTAAACTTTGATAAAAAAATGGATTCAACCATGAGTTTTTAATTTTCCTTCCACATACAACTAAAACATCTTTATGAGATATTACTTACCAAATATCAGGCAAAATGGCAAACATAAACTACAGTTATAACAGAAAATAACATGGATCCATTACTTATGACTCCCCCACTAATTACAACTTAATAAGATAATCTATTACATCCTTTCTTCCTTTAGCTATGAGTCAAATAACAGCACAGATTGGGTTCTACAGCCTTGGATGGCATCCAGTCTACCTCAGAAAGCAATGGCAACCTACTGCAGGATAATCTTCTGCCCAGTCAGTCATGTCTCTTTCGAGACATGATCACCCAAAGCGTGTATCACTATAGCACTTAACTGACTAACTGAATGTAATAGTTGGAAACATACTTAAAGCTGATAATGGGGGTAAAGTGGGGGAATCGGTTTTCTATTGCTATGAAGTAATAAACTGATCCCCCACTAATTACAACTTAATAATATAATCTAATACATCTTTTCTCCCTTTAGCTATGAGTCAAATAACAGGACAGATTGGGTTCTATAGCCTTGGATGGCAACCAGTCAACCGCAGAAAATAATGGAAACCTACTGTGGGAAAATGTTATGCCCACTCAGTCATGTCTCTTTCGAGACATGATCACCCAAAGCGTGTATCACTACAGCACTTAACTGACTAACTGAATGTAACAGTTGGAAACATACTTAAAGCTGATAATGGGCGTAAAGTGGGTGATCGGTTTTCTATTGCTATGAAGTAATAAACTGATCCCCCTACTTAATAATATAATCTAATACATCTTTTCTCCCTTTAGCTATGAGTCAAATAACAGCACAGATTGGGTTCTATAGCCTTGGATGGCAACCAGTCTACCTCAGAAAGCAATGGCAACCTACTGCAGGATAATCTTCTGCCCAGTCAGTCATGTCTCTTTCGAGACATGATCGACCAAAACGTGCATCACGTATGGCACTTAACTGACTGCATATTATTAAAATCTAATTTTCTATGTTCTTTTTAAATCTTCAATCTGAATATTACAGTCAATGAGATGAAATTTAAAAAAAAAATTCCTCATTCGAATTAATCATTGCTGATAATAGGACTCGTGGAATGAATAGTTATCCACTGAAAAAGCTGACCGTTCTGATCTTTGTCCAGTCGGTAAGCTGAATAATATCCTGAAAATTCAACAACCGTTATTCAGGGGATTTTCTTGCAGAATCGCGGCAAGTGAGATGTAAAAATCGCAGCGATTAAGTCGTAGTTCTTTGTTTTACTTTGATTTGTTCCGACATGAAGATGCGGGACCTTAATCCGGTTTCATCCGGTAATCATGCTGTTTGCTACTCGGATGAAGGCACTCGCCAATTTGGGGCAAGTTCTGTGAGCATGGGATTGAGTTCCAAAGACATTTGCTTGGAAATTAGGTAGAAAAGGATTAAAATGAATTCGTTTTGCCATTTCTTTATCGTCTTTACACTTTTTCTTTTTGGCCCGCGAATATTTCTTTCTTTTTCTTTTTTATTCTTTATCTCTCTCACTCTCTTTCTTTATCGTTTTTGTCTTCTCTCTGTGATCTTTTCTCGACATTTTTTTCAGTCTCGGAAGCTTTTGAAGGATGTCGAACACTTTTAGTCACATGATTTGATAAGCTTTTTTATTACTTTTTATTTATTTTATCTACGATGTTCCCGCTCACGCATTTGGTAATTTCTTCTCCTTTTTTTCTTTTTTAAATAAAAGTCGTCTGCTTCCTGTTTTGTTACCTACGTCTCTTTTGGTTTTCGTTTTTTACTTTCTTTTCCTCGTTTTAAGTTCAATATAATTCATTTTCCTTCGTTATTTCTTAAACATTCTTTCTTTCATTTATTTATTTTTGCATGGTTTTCGTTATTTCATTTTTTAATTATTGTTTTTGTCATTGTTCCAAGATATTCTTTCATTTATTATTTCATTATTTCATTTATTCATTCTTTCTTTCAAAATTCTTTTTTCCTTTTATGTTCCTAGAACTTGTTTCTTTCTTTAATTTCTGTCCTTTTCTACCCATTGCTCTTTCTTTCTTTCTTTCTTTCTTTCTTTCTTTCTTTCTTTCTTTCTTCTATATTCCTAGTACTCGTTTCATTCTTTATGTCTTTTTTCAATTTCTGTCTTTATGTCTTTTCAGTTTTCTTTCTTTCATGCTTTTAGTTGTCTCACTGTCATTCTTCGTTTCTTTCCATTTTTCTTTCTTTCTCTCTTTCTTTCTTTCTTTCTTTCTTTCTTTCTTTCTTCTATATTCCTAGTACTCATTTCTTTCTTTCTGTCTTTATGTCTTTTCAGTTTTCTTTCTTTCATGCTTTTAGTTGTCTTACTGTCATTCTTCGTTTCTTTCCATTTTTCTTTCTTTCCGTCTTTCTTCTATATTTCTGTGCTGGTTTCTTTCTGTATTTTCTGCCCATTTTTTCTTATTTATAATTTCCTTCTTGCTTTTTCTTTCTTTCTTTCTTTCTTTCTTTCTTTCTTTACGTTTTTCTTTGTTTTTTCTCTTTTCTTTACGTTTTTCTTTCTTTCTTTCTTTCTTTCTTTCTTTGAGTCATTTCTTTCTGTCATTTTCTATCCTATTTAAAATTTCTTTCTTTCTTTGTTCAATTTTCCTTTTTTTCTCTCTCTTTCTTTTTCCTTTCTTTTTGCCATTGTTGCTATTACTTTCTTACATTTACTCTTTTTGCTATTGTTGTTTTTTCTTTCTTCTTTCTTTCTTTTTTCCTTCTTCTATTTCTGACTCGTTTCTTTCTTTCTTCCTCCCTTTTTCTCTCTTATGCATAATTTCCTTTTTTCCCTTTGTTTGTTTGTTTGTTTCATTCATTCTATACGTTTTTCTTTCTTTCTTTCTTTCTAGGACTCCTTTCTTTTTGTCCTTTTCTTTCCTATTTAAAGTTTCTTTACATTTTTCTTTTTTTCTTTCTTTCTTTACGTTTTTCTTTCTTTCTTTACGTTTTTCTTATTTCTTTCTTTCTTTCTTTCTAGGACTCATTTCTTTTTGTCCTTTTCTTTCCTATTTAAAGTTTCTTTACGTTTTTCTTTTTCTTTCTTTCTTTACGTTTTTCTTTCTTTAGGTTTTCTTTCTTTTTTCTTTCTTTCTTTACGTTTTTCTTTCTTTCTTTCTTTCTTTCTTTCTTTCTTTCTTTCTTTCTTTCTTTCTTTCTAGGACTCTTTTCTTTTTGTCTTTTTCTTTCCTATTTAAAGTTACTTCTTTTCCTTCTTTCTTTCTTTCTTTTTTTTACATTTTTCTTTCTTCTTTCTTTCACTCTTTCTAGGACACATTTCTTTCTGTCCTTTTCTATCCTATTAAAAATTTCTTTCTTTTTTTTCTTTGTTCAATTTTTTCTTTCTCTATCTGTCTCTCTTTCTTTCTTTCTTTCTTTCTTTCTTTCTTTTTTCTTCTTGCCATTGTTGCCATTTTATTTCTTATATTTACTCTTTTTGCTAATGTTGCTTTTTTCTTTCTTTCTTTCTTTCTTTTATTTCTTTCTTTACGTTTTTCTTTCTTTTTCTTTTTCCTTTACGTTTTTCTTTCTTTCTTTCTTTTATTTCTTTCTTTACGTTTTTCTTTCTTTTTCTTTACTTCTTTCATTCTTTCTTTTCTTTCTTTCTTTCTTTGAGTCATTTCTTTCTGTCATTTTCTATCCTATGAAAATTTCTTTCTTTCTTTGTTCAATTTTCCTTTTTTTTCTCTCTTTCTTTTTCTTTGCCATTGTTGCTATTTCTTTCTTACATTTACTCTTTTTGCTATTGTTGCTTTTTCTTTCTTCTTTCTTTCTTTTTTTCCTTCTTCTATTTCTGACTCGTTTCTTTCTTTCTTCCTCCCTTTTTCTCTCTTATGCATAATTTCCTTTTTTCCCTTTGTTTGTTTGTTTGTTTCATTCGTTCTTTACGTTCTTTCTTTCTTTCTTTCTTTCTTTCTAGGACTCTTTTCTTTTGTTTTTTCTTTCTATTTAAAGTTACTTCTTTTCCTTCTTTCTTTCTTTTTTTACAGTTTTCTTTTTTCTTTCTTTCTCTCTTTCTAGGACACATTTCTTTCTGTCCTTTTCTATCCTATTAAAATTTTCTTTCTTTCGTTCTTTCTTTCTTTCTTTCTTTGTTCAGTTTTTCTTTCTCTCTCTGTCTTTCTTTATTTCTTTCTTTCTTTCTTTCTTTTTTCTTCTTGCCATTGTTGCCATTTTTTTTCTTATATTTACTCTTTTTGCTAGTGTTGCTTTTTTCCTTCTTTCTTTCTTTCTTTCTTTCTTTCTTTTATTTCTGACTCGTTTCTTTCTTTCTTTCTTTCTTTCTTCCTCCCTTCTTTCTCTCTTACGCATCATTTCCTTCTTCCTCTTTGTTTGTTTGTTTGTTTCTTTTTTTCTTTCCGCTTTTTTTTTATTTTCCCATTTTAATTCGCCAAACGACCAACCACGAAAACCACATTAACTCAAACGTGAAATGCTAGATTTACGCTTTTCCTTAACCCTTCCTGAATTTACCGGATGTTTTCCCGCCAAAATGGATTAAACCTAATCCAGCCTCATGACAACCATTCCCTGACTTACGCTTCCCTTGGCTCTTTCTTTCTTTCTTTCTTTCTTACGCATCTTAAGAAACGAAATTTAAACAATGAGAATGCTTGCCAGGTGGCAAAGTAAACAAACTTGTCATTTAAGACGTCTCGGCGTGCAACACTGGCTAGCCATTTTCTTTGAATGCCTATTACCGCTTAGTAGTGAATAGGATGTGCGTTGTGGTGCAGTGGACATCGACTCGGAATGACAAATCGTACAAATACCCTTAGGAACGGTATTAATCCGTCTCTTCCCTCCAGTTATGGGTTAAATAATAGGACAGATTGGGTTCTAGAGCCTTGGTTAGCAATCAGTCTACGGCAGAAGGCAATCGCAACCGACTGCCCAAAAAGTGTATCACATATGGCACTGAGTGAATTTGATCCGCATCAAGGGTCCGATTATAGTAGATTTGTGCCAAACTAAACTAAGCTTAATACAAATTTTAGAAGGATTCATTTTAGAGTAATAGGTAGCAAGCTTGTCTGGTTGACTACTTTGTAGTGAGTTCGAACAACACTTAGTGCCCTATAATAGTGTCCTTGTGTCAAACTAAGCTAACATTAATACATATTTTAGAAATTTTCATATAGTTACCAGGATTGTCTGATTGACCTTTACTACTTAATAGTGAGTTCGATAACACTGAGTACCCTATAATAGTGGCCTTATGCCAAACTAAGCTAAGCTTAATACATATTTTGAAATTTTTTATCTTAGCGTAATAGTTACCAAGATTGTCTGATTGACTTTTACTACTGATTTCGAAAAACACTGAGTGCTCTATAATAGTGGTCTTGTGCCAAGCTAAGCCTAATACATATTTTAAAACTTTTCGTCCTGGAGTAATAACTAGCTTCCAAGTTTGGTTAACAATTACTACTTAAAAGTAAGTTCGAAACACACTGAGTAGCTTATAATAGTGGCCTTGTGCCAAACTAAGCTAAGCTTAATAAATATTTTAGAACTTTTCATCTTAGAGTAATAGTTACCAAGATTGTCTGTTTTAACTTACTACTTAATAGTGAGTTCGAACAAAACTGAGTACCCTATAATAGTGGCCTTGTGCCAAGCTAAGCTTACTGCATATTTTAGAACTTTTCATCTTAGAGTAATAGTTACCAGGATTGTCTGATTGATCTTTATTACTTAATAGTGAGTTCGAACAACACTGAGTGCTCTATAATAGTGTCTTTGTGCCAAACTTGTGATATAAATTGTTTAAAATAATTCTGCTGATAGAGTAAAAGTGATGTCAAATATACTTTTGAATTTCTGACTGAGTTAATTACCATATGTGATAGACACTTGGGCGACCATGTCTCAAAAAAGACTTGACTGGCCGGTCAAAAGATTTTTCCCGCAGTAGGTTTCTATCTATGCGGTTGACCGGTAGCCATCAAAGGATCTAAAACCTGTCCTGCTATTCAACGCTTAGCTGAAGGGAGAAGAGATGGATTAATATCGTTTCCAAGAGTTTTTATGCGTGTGGGAGATACCAGAATCAAGCAAGTACAAAGATTTATTACCTAGGAAGTGTTCTAACAGGAGATGGAATGTGCGACACAGAGATCCGAAGGCGAATTGGCATGGCAAATGACGCGTTCCAGAAGCTGAGTAAAGTACTAATACACAGAAAAATTTCACTATAAACAAAGAAAAGAGTGCTGGGTTGCTATGTGATGTCAGTTTTTCAATACGGCAGTGAATGCTGGACAATATCATCGAAAATGAGGACAAAACTGGAAGCAGCGGAAATGTGGTTCTACAGAAGGATGCTGCGGATATCGTGGACAGATTGCAAGCAACGATGAGGTGTTGGAAAGAATGGCAACATAAATGAAATTAATACTGAGCATCAGGAAGAGACAACTGGAGTTCCTGGGACTCGCAATGAGGAAGGAGAGCTTGGAGAACCAGATACTGACTGGCCAGATAGAAAGCAAGAGAGACAGAGGAAGGGAGCGGATAACATATTTGCAGGGCCTGATCAGGTGGATGACTTAACGGGGGTTGCCAGGAGTAACAAGAGCAAACATACTAAGAGCCACAAGGGTTAGGGAGACGTGGAGAACCATAATCACCTACGTCCTGAAGGATCAGGGCACATAGAAGAAGGATTCCAGTTTGATTTAAAACAGACCGTCATTTTTCGACGGTATGGATCAACTTACTTTTCTCTGAAATTTTTTTATTATTAACAGGTTACGACAGAGTTGATCTCATAGATAAAAATCTTAAATAACACATATCTTCTACTATGTAACGTGTAACTTCAGGATGTAGGCGATCATGGCCTTCCACATCTTCTTATTATTATTGACCCCTAACAGGCTTTCTCTTGCTACCCCGCCCAAACCCTGCTCTGAGACGTGGAGAACCATGATCGCCTACGTCCTGAAGGAACAGGGCACATAGAAGAAGGATTCCAGTTTGATTTAAAACAGACCGTCATTTTTCGACGGTATGGATCAACTTACTTTTCTCTGAAATTTTTTTATTATTAACAGGTTACGACAGAGTTGATCTCATAGATAAAAATCTTAAATAACACATATCTTCTACTATGTAACGTGTAACTTCAGGATGTAGGCGATCATGGCCTTCCACATCTTCTTATTATTATTGACCCCTAACAGGCTTTCTCTTGCTACCCCGCCCAAACCCTGCTCTGAGACGTGGAGAACCATGATCGCCTACGTCCTGAAGGGACAGGGCACATAGAAGAAGAAGAATGCAACTGGAATTCTCGTTTTGAGGTGATATCTATAACACCACAACGCACAAAAGAAATAGTTAAATTATGAATTATATAAAATGTAGATGTTAATGGGATTACAACAACAGAAACGCTACTTCACTCGCCAAGTTACAAAACTGAAAACTGACACGGTAAGCAAATAGTCTTTATTCATCGAGTGATGTTTCTGATTAGCCACACCAGACAAGGAGGAAAGATTCATTAGCATAGCCTCTGATACTCATGGCAGCTCTTCTTGTGCTACTAATTATATTTAATTTTTCTTCTTTGCTACATTTTCCGTTGTAGAATACACGCAATAACCTGTCGTTTGGTTTGACGAGGTAATTCACCGCTTTCTTCGCTAGAATTAGATTAAATTTTGATATTGAATAAACTTATACATACATACATACATACATACATACATACACTACTGGTCATAATTATTAGGCTACACCAGTATTTTTTTTAAAGAAATGATGCATTTCATACTATTTTAAAATGAATAATTCTAAATAAAAATAGAATGGTTCTTTTGTTATTATTACTTTGCAAAATTTTACAAGGCAAGGAAGCAAAGATGAACTCATCCGACTCACCCTAAATGTTTTCATTCTTTCATTGATGAAACTGCAATATAGGTAATTATTAAATATTTATAAATTCATTTGATGCAGATGTTATTGTATAATATTAACAAAAGAACCATTCTATTTTCATTGACAATTATTCACTTGGCAACAAATACTAATTAATAGTATAGAATGCATATTTATTTTAAAACACTGTGGTAGCCTAATAATTATGGCCGGTAGTGTACATACATACACGTATAAAAATATGTATAAGTTTATTTAAATTCGAGATACATTATTTGTGACACAAGGCTGAATAGAGAGATGGGAGAGGTTGTCCATCCAAAAATAACCTACTATTAGTTCAATTCCCAACTCACCCATTCTAACCATTTACATAAACACCATAAGAATCCATCACTCCCCATTCGATTCGAACATGCACCAAAATACCGCGTTTTCACAAGCGACTTAATAGTACACCATTCATATCTGTATGAATATTTTTTTTTTATAGAAATATAGAAATTTGTATTATGTTTGAGTTTTGTTTAACTCTGTGGTTTATTTAATGCCAAAAAGGTGGGGTTTTAAGGTATTCGTTTTTTTCCCTAATGTTCGGTTTTAGTGAAAAGGTTGATTTAGTCAGATATTAATGAAATCTTTTTGTTTTTATTCTTCTTTATTTTAGAAAACTGAAAATGTCTTCTAGTTTTGCATTAAAAAATGTTTTACTAAGAATAATTTTGTTTTTCCTTCAAAAATCGTAACCCCCTGCGCAATAGTGGCGTGTAACCCCCTGCACAATAGTGGCGTCTAACCCCCTGCACAATAGTGGCAGGGGAATGCCTTGCTCGAGGTGAAACGATTATAAAAAAAATGTGTTATGGTAATAACATTTTTTCTTCAAAAATGTATTATTGGTAATATTTTTCTTTAAAAAAATGTATATATTTCTTTAAAAGTTTTTTCAATACTTTCATAGTGTTTTGACCCACTTTGGGAGTTAACTATTTGCCCATAGTTGGGACCCTAAATCCGGGTCAGGGTGGACCTGGGAACAACAGCAATTAAGAGGTGGTTCCATGCTTCTCACAACTTCCCAATTGAAGGGCTTGCAGCAGGATGCAGTTTACTGTTATAGCCAGGACCACTGTAATTTGTGATGTGGGATGGGGAACAAAAGAAAGGGTGTTAGGTGCTACAAGGAGTATTTGTTATATTTCACGCGCTCACTTCTTTGGCTCAAAGTAAAACTTTTTTTTATACCGAACAAAAGAATATATAACATATGTTCCCTACTTCACAAGTTCCAAGTGGTGTAAGAAACACACACACACACACACACACACACACACACACACACACACACACACACACATATATATATATATATATATATATATATGCTCTTTTACTGGCTTTAGAATCTGATGTCAAACCGCTTTGGGGATTTCAAAACAGAGAATTAAGGACAATTTTCTATGCCTGTAAATGGGTGTAACACAATTCGACGAAGATTAAACTGCGACTGAAAAATTGACTATCTTCTCAGCTTTACTGATATAAACGCCAATATGAATGTATATAAAAATATACAATGTATTTTTATCCGTTTTCTTCGGTGATGGTCGTTGTCGATTGGAGGTTGGTCGGAGGTAGGCACGCACACACACGAGTTGATGGCTGCCGGATTCTTTTATCTGAACTAATCTGAACTCAGCTGCTAAACCTTCTAGTCTCCCATTCGCCCTGCCCTTAAATAAAACAGCTTCGCCTGACACGTGACACTTTCATACTGCATTTTATTCCTATTTTATTCTCATTTCCTTGACCTCTGTTAGTACAAACAAAATCTTTTACACCGAGCAAAAGATTGTATAACATATGTTCCCTACTTTACAAGTCCAAGATGATAACAGAGTAATCGGGGCCTGCATACTATTCATACACTAACCGAAATCACCGGTTATATATTAATCATTTCACCCAATTAAGGAGTGGAACGAGGGATTAAGAAGACAGTTTACTTCCGTCCCCTCATAGATGAGCCACCAGTTAAGAGTCGCAATCAAGAATGTAATGGTTCTGCCAGAAACACAAACGCTGGAGACTTCCCGATGTGAACGACTTGCCTCTTCATGCAGTAGCTCATGACAAGATTTTTATCTGAAAACTAGCAGTATGGCCCGGCGTTGCTCGGGTGTAATGAAAGCTTTAAAACCAATCCATGGTCCTGGAGCTTCGACTCTTTGGACGTTGTCACGAAAGACTAAAAAGCAATAGTTGTTTCCAGTTAAAGCGAAACCGTAGACTGAAAGAAAAATGAATGGATGTAAGTCAAATTTTGATTTCCTGGTATCGATATAAAATAGGTCTTTTTCGTCGTAAACTGAATTTTAAAGGCTAAATAATTCCTCTGTGTAAATGGTATCATGGCTGAGACTAAGAACTACAATTATATCTACTTAGAGCCAAACCCGAAGCAAAAACTAAAATAAAAGAGCTGAAAAAATACAGACATACAGGCAGATAAACAGACACACACAAACATCTTGCCTTATATATATATATATTATTGATCTTCTGTACGATTGTAAGAACTGCAACCTTGAAACTTCTGAATATCGTTTCTTATGTCTTTGTCTATGAGTGTATCAAATTTCACTAAAATCGGACCACTCCATCTGGAACCCGATTTTTTTCGATTATCGATTTTCGATATTTATCTGGGGTACCTCGACCCAAAACCTAGCTAAGAACACTCGCAGACGCTTATAGTACAACTGTGTAAATTTTCAAGAAAATCGGTTCAGCCGTTTCGGAATCTATAATTAACAAACACAGACACACACAGACACACACACACACAGACAAAGTTCCATTTATAAATAAGTTTAGATATGAGCATCTTCTTACTCTTTCACTTCGAAGTGGTGTAATGGTTAGCAAGCTTGTCTCGCTAGAATCATGACTGAGTAGTGAGTTCGATCCTCACTTGGTGTCCCTTACTTTTCGGCCTTGTGCCACATCTAAGCTACGCTTAGAAAATCACCATTCTCTTTCACTTCCGCACACACTTATATTCTTATGTCTAACTATAGGTACCTCCACTATGTCGCGGGAAAAACAGCATAGCGTAATGAAAAGCGTAACAGACTTAACGAAAATAAAGTTTTATCGTCAAAATGTTCATGTTATTATTAAGATGAAAAACCAAAATACTTTTTAATTATTTTTTGAAATTTTTTAATCCTTTCTAACACGTTCGGAATTTTGGTTAAAATCTTGTTTTGTTGATGTCATCGCCGTGGCTAACTTTTAACATTGACTTTTTTTCGCTTGTTTTCCGTTGAAAACACATTTATTTGGATATTCTTGCAAAAATCAAATATTGTCCGATTTAAATAAAACTTTCATAACTTATTTACAAATAAATGAAATTATTTTTGACATGTTTTTTTAGAAAATTTTGGTTAAGAACATTTTGGTAAAGAAAATTTTGATTTTAAATATGTTACCTATCACTTAAATAATTTCATGAAATTTTACACAAAACCTTCCAATTTATTGAAATTATCTTTTTGTTAAAAGTGGGAGTCATTGAGGATAAGAAACCACCTACTTTATTTTTCAAATTTGTACTATTTAACTGAAAATCTGTTCTGAATTGAAAAATAATGAATCCAATTAAACTGTGACATTACTTAATTAGAAAAGCTTTTAATTTTTTTTGTAAATAAGTAATATTAAGGACATTATTGTCTGAAGAAATAAAATTATTCTGATGAATAATGAATTTCTACAAGAATATTTTCATTTTTTTGTATATTTTAATTATAATAATTTATAATAGTTTAAAATCGTTTAAAATTCTGCATTGTGGTATTTATTGTATGTTGGTTGTTTGGTTGTTTTGTTTAATGGCATATCAACACCTCGGCGGGTCATTTATTGCCAACTAAACTTTATTTTATTGCTGATAATACCTTTTTCTTTCAACAGTTTTGTTGTTTTTATATAAGTTTTGTGTCTAGTAATACATTTTTTCTTTTCGAGTATCAAGATTGATTGAGATTTGTTTTTTAGTCCTACCCTTGTTATTTAACCCATAACTGGAGGGAGTGGACGGATTAATACCTTTCCCAAGGATACCAATGCTTAAGTGAATGCAGGCTATTCAACTGGAATTAGAACTCGGCTCACCAATTTCTCTTTCCGAACCGATATCCACTGCACCGCAACGTACATCCGTCACTAAACGCTTACAGCACCTGGTATTCCCAAGCGGTCACCCATCTTTATTGTATGTGATACAGTATTTAAGTGGAAACGAAATTTACGAGTCTAAAATTGCAAAGATTTATAAACGGAGTTACGATATCGATTCTTAAAATAATTTTTTATTTTGTATTTTTTTCACCTTATTTTCATGTATGGTAGACTGAAATTGTCATTATTATGAAAAGGTGACATATTATAGGAATGTTGTCCCTTCCCTTAGATTTATGAAAATTGTTATCACTTTCAACAGTTCGTCATTCAACAGTTCGTCAAACGTTCGATAAGATGAACACTACCAATCGTTAGTAATTGGTTGTATATTACTTTTTTATGCTATAAGTAAGTAATATTTGTTTAAAATTAGATTAATTGAACTTTCAATTTTCCAATTTTACTAAAATAAAGTGTCAGAAATCTTTTGAAATATTTTTAAATTCGATGAATTTTTTTTGTTTACAAATTTCGTAAAATTAAGAAAATGGCTGCTTTTAAGAAAATTTTGAGAAATCGGAATTAAATGTGATATTCCAATCTACATAATTTTTATCTGAAATAAACCAGAATTTTTTACTTAATGGAGATAATAAATTTAATCATTAAGCTTTTAATTAAATCTAAACTGAAATCTTCAAGAATGTTTTTCATTTTAAAAATTTCATTTTAAACCTAGGTATCGAAAATTTATGCCGAAATCGTGAAAGTACCTATCAAAATATCATGGTTTTTTAATCTTCAACACAATCTAAGGTTTTCATTTCAGTACCCAATCATTTTTTTATCTGTCATAAGAAGTAAAGTCAGCAGGATGAAAAGAACATGTAAAAACGCATTAAGAAGATCAAGAATTAATAATAATAATAATAATAATAATAATAATAACAATAATAATAATAATAATAAGGGGTCTTATTCAGCTGGAATTGTCATACAAGACAACAACTATTGGCTTACTAACATACATAGAAACAACAAAGGATTGGATGATACAATTAGTAAGGCAACATGAAGAAAGAAAGAAAAGAAAAAATATTCAATAATAAAAGAAGGCAGTAAATACAAACAAGATTTACAGTTAGTAGATTCTGTAGAAAAGCAAAACAGAAGCCAAGAACCAACTATTGCGGCAAAAAATATGAAAATGAAAGCCAAAGATAAAGCTCTTGAAAAGATGAAACAGCGCTGGCAAGACAAACCTCTGCATGGCCAATATCCAGTACGTGCCAATAAATCCAATGTTGACAAAGTTAATACTCATCGATGGTTACGTGCATCTGGATTAAAGTCTGAAACTGAAGGATTTATACTTGCAGCACAAGACCAAAGTCTTTTCACGAGAAACTTTCAGGCAAATATTATGCATAATAATATGGATCCAAAATGCAGGTTTTGTGATAAACACCAAGAAACAATAGACCACCTAATCTCAGGCTGTTCTGTGCTTGCCCCAAACGAATATAAAAATCGCCACGATAGAGTTGGGCAATATTTACATTGGACAATGTGCAAACATTATGGAAAAGCTGTAAGCAAACACTGGTATGAACATCATCCAGCACCAGTTACAGAAATAGAAGATGTAACCATTCTATGGGATTACACCATCTACACAGACAGAAAAATTGAAGCAAACAGGCCAGACATTATTGTTAAAAACCAGAAGGAGAAAACTTGTCTATTAATTGATATGGCTTGTCCAGCGGATTGTAACATAGCAATCAAGGAATTTGAAAAACTGTCAAAATATAAAGACCTGGAAATTGAAATAGAAAAAATGTGGAAATTGAAAACAAGAGTTGTGCCAGTGATAGTAGGTGCACTTGGAATGATAAAAAATGGAACAAAACAACACATTGAAAGAATCCCTGGAAACCCCAGCTTAAGAGACATACAAAAAATTGTCTTATTAAGTACAGCCCACACACTAAGGAAAACTTTATCTATGTAATGCTGAGGATGATAGGGAAGATAGAAAAACATGAAATGGAGCCATAACAACACGCCACTACCTGCCTTAGGTCTCCCCGCAGACTTGGTTGGTAGTGAGACCAAAGCAGAAATCGAAATATGATGAAAAAAGACATAATAATAATAATAAATAAATAAAATACTAGCCAAAGAACTACAAGAAATGGTTAAGGCTCCTACTAAAATTCCTGCATAGATGACCAAAGGAATTACCTTTCTTCTACCCAAGAATAGGGACACAAATAACCCAAAAAACTATAGACCAAGTACATGCCTTCCGACAACATACAAACTATTAACATCTATTTTAACAAAACAGATATATTTCTTCTTGAAAAGAAATGACATACTACCGCTTGAACAAAAAGGGTGCAAACATGGCTGTTACGGATGTACATACCAGTTACTTATTAATAGGATGATATTGGAAAACTGCTTCAATGCAAACAATGTATGTTGATATGGAAAACAACCCTTTACCTCAATCATATAAATGGAAGCTATAAGTATGGGGAAATAAACATCAACAGAGGTATATTTCAAGATGACTCTTTGTCTCCCTTACTATTTTGCATATCATTAATAGCATTAACATGTCAACCTCACAAGACAGAATGCGGATATAAAATAGGCCAAAAGAAAATAAGCCATCTATTTTACATGGATGACTTTAAGTTGTATGCTAAGAATGACAATGAGCTGGAACATCTTCTGCAAACTGTAAAATGCTTCAGTGAAGACACTGAAACTGATATTCAATTTGAATAAATGTGCTAAAGGTACAGTTTTACAAAGATCACTACAACAAACAGTCTCAATTAGCTTAGAACCTGCTGTAACAATAAAAGATTTAGAGTAAGAAGAAGCTTATAAATACCTAGGTGTAAATGATAGTGAAAGAATTCACCACAAAAAGTGAAAGAAATAGTGCGTAAAGAGTACTATAGAAGGCTACGACTGATAGTAGAAATTGTATTGAATTCTCAGAACAGAATTATGGCCAAAGTCTTTTCACTAGGACTTTTCAGGCAAATATTATACATAATAATGTGGATCCAAAATGCAGGTTCTGTGATAAATACTAAGAAACAATAGACCATCTAATCTCAGGGTGTTCTGTACTTACCCCAAATGAATATAAAAGTCGTCACGATAGATTGGGGCAATATTTACATTGGACAATGTGCAAACACTATGGAAAACCTGTAAACAAACACTGGTATGAACATCACCCATCACCGGTTACAGAAATAGAAGTTGTCACCATTCTCTGGGATTACACCATCTATAAAGACAGAAATAAATGAAGCAAATAGGCCGGATATTATTGTTAAAAACCAGAAAAAAAAACTTGCCTATTAACAGATATGGCTTGTCCAGCGGATTATCACATAGCAACAAAGGAATTCGAAAAACTGTCTGGAAATTGAAATAGAAAAAATGTGGAAATTGAAAACAAGAGTCGTGCCAGTGTTAGTAGGTGCACTTGGAAGGATAAAAAAATGGAACAAAAATCACATTAAAAGAATTCCTGAAAACTACAGCTTACGAGATATACAAAAAATTGTCTTGTTAAGTACAGCCCACACACTAAGGAGAAATTTGTCTATATAACGCTAGGGATGATGGGGAAGATAGAAAAAAACATGAAATGGAACCATAACAACACACCACGACCTGCCTTAGGCTTTCCCACAGACTTGGTAGGTAGTGCGACCATAGCAGAAATCGAAATATAATGAAAAATGACATAATAATAATAATAATAATAATAATAATAATAATAATAAACTTATAAATAAATGGAAAACTGCTTCAGTGCTAATAAAAATCTTAGTACTGCCTGGTTAGATTATCGTAAGGCATTCGATAGTGTACAACATTCATGAATCTTAAAGACTTTAAATATGTACAAGGTGTCACCCGTCATCATCAATTTCATCAAACAATGTATGTCGATATGGAAAACAACCCTTTACCTCAATCATATAAATGGAAGCTATAAATAAACATCAACAGAGGTATATTTCAAGGTGACTCTTTGTCTACCTTACTATTTTGCATATCATTAATAGCATTAACAAGTCAACTTAACAAGACAGAATGTGGTTATAAAATAGCTCAAAAGTAAATAAGCCATCTATTTTACATGGATGACTTAAAGTTATATGCTAAGAATGATAATGAGCTGGAAGGTCTTCTGCAAACTGTAAAATGCTTCAGCGAAGACATTGGAATGAAATTTAATTTGAATAAATGTGCTAAAGCTACAGTTTTACGTGGATCAATACAAGAAACATCCTCAATTAGCCTAGACCCTGCTGTAACAATAAAAGAATTGAAACCAGAAGAAGCTTATAAATACCTAGGTGTAAATGAAAGCTAAAACTTGGTTGGTAGTGAGACCAAAGCAGAAATCGAAATATGATGAAAAATGACATAATAATAATATGCAGTTATATAGAAATGAAGTGGGACCATGCAATCAAATACAAAAAAAAAAAAAAGATCAATAAAACTGTTTAAAAGAAATTAGAATTAATAAGGTACCATTGTGCGTTGTGGTACAGTGGATATCGGCTCGGAACGAGAAACCGGGAAGCCGAGTTCGAATTCCAGTTGAATTCGTTGCATTCACTTACGCGCAAATATCCTTGGGAAAGGTATTAATCCGTCTCTTCCTTCCAGTTATGGGCTAAATAGCAGGACAGATTGGGTTCTATAGCCTTGGTCGGCAACCAGTCTACCGCAGAAAGCAATGGCAACCTACTGCGGGATAATCTTCTGACCAGTCAGTCATGTCGCTTTCGAGACATGATCGCCCAAGCGTGTATCACGTATGGCACTTAACTGACTGACTGAACATTCACTCCACAAATCAGAATGGCGATTATATTCTGCCGCCAGACAGAATCAATTGGCTTATTCGCTAGTGGCGGGGGATGTAAGAAAAAAATATGGAAGCGGGAAAATGTAAAAAGGCTGGTGCAATCAAGATAGAAAACCGGAAACAAAAACTGGGGATGAAGGAAATCTCGACAAGAGCAATAGCAAAGGGGCAGGCCGGGAACGACAGTCACTTACATTAACTAGCAGGACCAGAAAACTAGTTTAACCAAAGGTGGAGTCAGACAAGGATCCGGTCCATTGTGACTTGAAGGTAATAAAAAAGGAAAACTCGTTTAAAGCGAACCAGGGTTGCAACACGTACACAACTTTTGCTGAAATCTATTTCAATCACTTCATTATCTATCTATCTCAGTCTGTTCATATCTATCTATCTATCTATCTATCTATCTATCTATCTATCTATCTGTCTGTTCATATCTATCTATCTATCTATCTATCTATCTATCTATCTATCTATCTATCTAGGACAATGTTGCTAGAAACTAGGAAGAGAGTACGGGATTGCTACGTGCTGTCCGTCCTTCAATATGGCAGTGAATGCTGGACAATACCATCAAAGATGAAGGAAAAACTTGAAGCAACTGAAATGTGGTTCTACAGAAGGATGCTGTGAATATCATGGATCGAGCATGTGAGCAATGGTGAGGAAAAAAAGGAAATCAGGAAGAGACAGCTGAAGTTCCTGGGACAGATAATGAGGAAGGAGGGCTTGGAGAATCTGATACTAACAGGCCAGATAGAGGGAAAAGAGACAGGGGAAAGCAACGGATAACATATTTGAAGGACCTAATCAGGTGGATGACAGAACGAGGGTTGCATGGTGTAACAGGAGAAGGCGTGCTCAGAGCCACCAGGGATAGGGAAAAGTGGAAAACCATGAACGCCTACGTCCTGAAGTGACAAGGCACATAAAAGTAGTATCTATCTATCTATCTATCTATCTATCTATCTATCTCAGTCTGTTCATATCTATCTATCTATCTCAGTTTTTCATATCTATCTATCTATCTATCTATCTATCTATCTATCTATCTATCTCAGTCTGTTCATATCTATCTATCTATCTATCTCAGTTTTTCATATCTATCTATCTATCTATCTATCTATCTATCTATCTATCTATCTATCTATCAGTCTGTTCATATCTATCTATCTATCTCAGTTTTTCATATCTATCTATCTATCTATCTATCTATCTATCTATCTATCTATCTATCTGTCTATCTATCTATCTATCTCAGTCTGTTCATATCTATCTATCTATCTCAGTTTTTCATATCTATCTATCTATCTATCTATCTATCTATCTATCTATCTATCTATCTCAGTCTGTTCATATCTATCTATCTATCTCAGTTTTTCATTTCTATCTATCTATCTATCTATCTATCTATCTATCTATCTATCTATCTATCTATCTATCTCAGTCTGTTCATATCTATCTATCTATCTCAGTTTTTCATATCTATCTATCTATCTATCTATCTATCTATCTATCTATCTATGTCGGTTCTGTAGGAAATGCTGACAAAGAATGGAAACAGAGAGAGAGGGGGGAGAGAGAAAGAGAGAGAATGTGTGTGTGTGTATGCATGAGAGTGCGCAGTAAGAGAGTGTGTATGATATGTGGGAGGTGGAAAGCGTTAAGAAAAAAAAGGAGAAAGCAAAAATAAAACAAGTAGTGGGACCGAAAGAGAGAGAGAGAGAGAGAGAGAGAGAGAGAGAGAGAGAGAGAGAGGTTTGACACTTAAGAATGAGGAAGTGTTATCTATGTCAGGGGTTTTCAAACTGTGGTCAGCGGACCACATGGGATCCGCAAGGATAAGATAGGGGTCCGTGGATTTACTCATCATGTGAAATTCAAAGTATACATTTTTGAATGTCTCGATATTTATTTTTACTTATTAATGTTATCAAATGACAAAATCTTGCACTATCGCTCATTACATGTCAGCGTTATTTATACAAAAAATTATTTTACACATGCAAGAGCCTGATGTTCAAATTTACTCTTTACGTTTATAGTGGGTCCCTAGACTAAAACTTGAAATATAAAGGGGTCCGTCAGTCAAAAAGTTTGAGAGCCCCTGATCTATGTGCCTGTCTAAGCCTTGTTCATATCTATTTCAAATTAGTGCTATTTTCACTGTCCATTAGCTTAACCCAGTCGCTCCATTTCTATCTATCTATCTATCTATCTATCTATCTATCTATCTATCTATCTATCTATCTCAGACAACTCCTATCTATCTATCTATCTATCTATCTATCTATCTATCTATCTATCTATCTATCTATCTATCTCAGACAACTTCTTTCTATCTATCTATCTATCTATCTATCTATCTATCTATCTATCTATCTATTTCAGACAACTCCTATCTATCTATCTATCTATCTATCTATCTATCTATCTATCTATCTATTCAGACAACTCCTATCTATCTATCTCAGACAACTCCTATCTATCTATCTATCTATCTATCTATCTATCTATCTATCTATCTATCTATCTATCTATCTATCTATCTATCTCAGACAACTCCTATCTATCTATCTATCTATCTATCTATCTATCTATCTATCTATCTATCTTAGACAACTCCTATCTATCTATCTATCTATCTATCTATCTATCTATCTATCTATCTATCTATCTCAGACAACTCCTATCTATCTATCTATCTATCTATCTATCTATCTATCTATCTATCTATCTATCTATCTATCTCAGACAACTCCTATCTATCTATCTATCTATCTTAGACAACTCCTATCTATCTATCTATCTATCTATCTATCTATCTATCTATCTATCTATCTATCTATCTATCTATCTATCTCAGACAACTCCTATCTATCTATCTATCTATCTATCTATCTATCTATCTATCTATCTATCTATCTATCTATCTATCTCAGACAACTCCTATCTATCTATCTATCTATCTTAGACAACTCCTATCTATCTATCTATCTATCTATCTATCTATCTATCTATCTATCTATCTATCTCAGACAACTCCTATCTATCTATCTATCTATCTATCTATCTATCTATCTATCTATCTATCTATCTATCTATGACAACTCCTATCTATCTATCTATCTATCTATCTATCTATCTATCTATCTATCTATCTATCTCAGACAACTCCTATCTATCTATCTATCTATCTATCTATCTATCTATCTATCTATCTATCTCAGACAACTCCTATCTATCTATCTATCTATCTATCTATCTATCTATCTATCTATCTATCTATCTATGCACTCATTAGGTTCTAATACTTGATATTGCAATGGAGTGGTGCTTGGGTGTCTGGGGCAGCTTTACAATCTTTCTCGCGTTTCGATGCGACAAACGTTCCTGTCGCCCGTGTTATAGTGCAGGTTTATCTTTATGCTTCTCCGTGGGAAAAACTTGATCTTCGCATAACAAGTCCTGCGCGAGGCTTTGTTCACGTGAGAACGAGATCGACTTTGCGAGAAAAATGTCTATTCGTTAATCGTGATGCGAGACTTAATCTCATGATGTTTGATAGACAATCCACGATGTTTATCATGTAATAAAAAAAAAGCCGGATAATTTCTCCACAAAAGAGGATTTGGGAATTTGGCGTTAAAGTAATTGGCAAGTCGGCTTGACGTCTTAAATTGTTTTAAATCACTTATCGAAACGTAAGTGCGCCCCGCTTCCCTTTCATCTGAGCATCTCCCTCTCTCTCTTCCCAATTAATTCACTCTTTCTACTCCCTATTCATTCTTTCATTCCGCGCTATCTCTCTCTGCGAATCTCTCTTTTATTCGCTCCTCTTTCTTTCTATTTATTCAGTTCTAACTTACGCTATCGCCATTTGGCTCATCACTTTCGTTGTCTCTATATTTTTCTTTCTCTTTTCTCCCTTTTCATTATTCTTCCTTTGCTTCTGATTTTTTCTTATCATTCTTTCTATCTTTTTAGTTTTTATTTTTGCTACTTCATTAGCAAGATGAAGTAGCGAAAATTTGCTTTCATCTGCCGTTTTGTTTCTCGCTATCATTCTCTCTTTTCCTTTTCTTTCTACTCCAATAATCACCCATTTTTCTATCCCTTTCTTTCTCGCTGTCATTCTCTTTTTTCTTTCTACTCCAATAATCACCCATTTTTCTATCCCTTTCTTTCTCGCTGTCATTCTCTTTTTTCTTTCTACTCCAATAATCACCCATTTTTCTATCCCTTTCTTTCTCGCTGTCATTCTCTTTTTTCTTTCTACCCCAATAATCACCCATTTTTCTATCCCTTTCTTTCTCGCTGTCATTCTCTTTTTCTTTCTACTCCAATAATCACCCATTTTTCTATCCCTTTCTTTCTCGCTGTCATTCTCTTTTTTCTTTCTACTCCAATAATCACCCATTTTTCTATCCCTTTCTTTCTCGCTATCATTCTCTTTTTTCTTTCTACCCCAATAATCACCCATTTTTCTATCCCTTTCTTTCTCGCTGTCATTCTCTTTTTTCTTTCTACTCCAATAATCACCCATTTTTCTATCCCTTTCTTTCTCGCTGTCATTCTCTTTTTTCTTTCTACTCCAATAATCACCCATTTTTCTATCCCTTTCTTTCTCGCTGTCATTCTCTTTTTTCTTTCTACTCCAATAATCAACCATTTTTCTATCCATTTCTTTCTTGCTATTATTCTCTATTTCCCGTTTATTCCAATAACCACACATTTTTATCCATTCTTTTCTTGCTATCATTCTCTCTTTTCTTTCTACTCCAATAATCACCCACTTCTTTTTACCCAATCATTCTCTATTTATTTTAATATTTGCTACGTCATTATTCCCACTTTTATATGCGGTTTTCTTTTCCGATATCATTCTCTCATTTCTTTCTACTCAAATAATCATCCATTTATATCCTTTTCTTTCTTGCTATCATTCTCTCTTTTCTCTCTATTCCAATATTCACCCATTTTTCTATTCGTTCCTTTCTCGCTATAATTCTCATTTTTATTTTTACTCCAATAATGACCCATTTTTATCCTTTTCTTTCATGCTATCATTCTATCATTTCTTTATACTCGAAGAATCACCCATTTTTCTATCCATTTCTTTCTCGTTATCATTCTTTCTTTCCTTTCTACTCAAAGAATCACCCATTTTTTTACCCGTTTTCTTTCTTGCTATCATTCTCTCTTTTCTTTCTATTCCAATAATCACCCATTTTTCTATCCATTTCTTTCACGCTATCATTCTTTCTTTCCTTCCTACTCAAAGAATCACCCATTTTTCTACCCGTTTTCTTTCTTGCTATCATTCTCTCTTTTCTTTCTATTCCAATAATCACCCATTTTTCTATCCATTTCTTTCACGCTATCATTCTTTCTTTCTTTCCTACTCAAAGAATCACCCATTTTTCTACCCGTTTTCTTTCTTGCTATCATTCTCTCTTTTCTTTCTATTCCAATAATCACCCATTTTTCTATCCATTTCTTTCACGCTATCATTCTTTCTTTCCTTCCTACTCAAAGAATCACCCATTTTTCTACCCGTTTTCTTTCTTGCTATCATTCTCTCTTTTCTTTCCTATTCCAATAATCACCCATTTTTCTATCCATTTCTTTCTTGTTATCATTCTCTCTTTTCTTTCTACTTCAATAATGACCCATTTTTCTATCCGTTTCTGTCTCACTATCATTACCTTTTTCATGCTACTTCATTATTCACATTTTCTTCTGTCGTTTTTTTTCTCTGTCATTCCCTCTTTTTTTTTTGCTTCTCCAGTATACTTTCTTTCTTCTTTCTCTTTTTTCTTTTTTTGCTACTCCAGTTTTCTTTGTTTCTTTTGTCTTTTTCTTTGATTACATATTTCTCTCTTTTTTTCTCCCTAAATGATTTTATTCAACCCTTTTCTAGCTTTATGCCTTTCAATCAAAATTGTTCATCAAAAACCTTATTCTCTGTTTGAATTACGTCTTAGTGGCTTTATTGCCTTGTTTGACGTGAAACGAGTAAGAAAAGAATTTTCAGCTACAAGGAAATTATATTTATTTCTTTGACGATAAATATATAACTTTTTAAGAAGATAATTCAACTTTATCGACGCCATGACCTACACTAGTCTTTTCATAAATAACCTGCAAAAGATTCATGACTCTTGAAAAAAATAAACTAAGAAATCTTTTTGTGTCACTAAGGAATGGTTTCTTGACCAGACAGAGGTTTCTGTTTTTTTCTACCCCAGCCAACTTATCATCTGGGAAACCACTTACCACCTTCCATTAGTATGGCTAATGCTAACCTTTATAAGAGTGATTCGTTGATCCTTCTTGGAATAATATTATTAGCTGACATTAAGTGGTCCTTGGTCCTACATTGTTTGTGGTTTTCATTAACGATCTTTCCGGTGACATCATCTCTCAACTTGGCATCTACGCTGACGACACAGCCATTTACTCCTCTCTTAATTCTAAGGCTGATCAATTTGACAGGTTCAAAATATCAGCTGATGTCCAAAACGACCCAAGACCGTCGTTAAGGGGTGTAGAGGATGGCTTGTTAATTTTAACGCCTCGGAAACAAAACTTCTCCCCATTAATTATCTGAGAAACTCCTCTCTGCCTTCCATCAGCATGACTGATGCTAAACTCCATAAAAGTGAATCATTGCGCCTTCTCGGGGTAATGTTCTCGGCTGACATGGAGTGGAAGGACTGTCTTAAATCCGTTGTTAGTTCTGCTGATAAGAAATTTGGTTCACTGCGGCTCACTGCGCCTCACTGCGGCTCATTGCGGCTCACTGCGGTTCACTGGTTTTGCGAAACAATTTTTCTCTCCGGAATCGATTTTATACATGTATAAGTCGATCAGGATTAGAATATTACTGCTACATATAGTTTGGTGCCTCTACTAATTACCTTGAGCTCCTTGATAAAATCAAAAGAAGTATCAGCAATATTATCGGTCCTCATCAGGCAGCTCGGCTTCAGTCACTTTTCCACGGCCGTATAGTTGGGCCTGTTCTCTGTGTAAAAAAAGTTCATGATTGCCTACGTCCTGAAGGGACACGGTACATGAAGGAGAAGAGTAAATTATTTTAGTTTTTCTGGCTCATGCCAAGATAAAACTTTTTTTTTTAAATAGGAGTAGATAGGCCCTCCTATCGCTCAGTCGTTATTCTTTCCTCGTCTCTTGAACAGGAGTAGAGGTTCATTCCTTGTTACTTTTTTAGGGGTGGGTTCCTGGGTGCTTTCCTCTCTTCAAGTCTTAATAGTGGTGATGTCGCAAATTTTTTTATAATGTGTGTGGATGGTGGCCATATCTCTTCATATTGAAGGTAATGGGTTGGCAGTTTTCTGGTTGCTGTTTCCGACTTGTATTTAGGAGCCCAAACTCTTTGCGTCTTGAGAGGCTGCTCTGATCTGGACATGGAGGGAAGATACGGATTAATACCTTTCCCATTGGTAATTGCGCGTAAGTGAATGCGTTGTGGTGCAATGGATATCGACACGGAATGACAAATCGGAGAGCCGAGTTCAAATTCCAGTTGGATTCCTTGCATTCACTTACTCACAAATACCTTTGGGAAAGGTATTAATCCGTATCTTCCCTCCATTTAGGGATTAAATAACAGGACAGAATGGATTCTATAGTGTTGGCTGGCAACCAATCTACCGCAGAAGGTAATGACAACATATTGCAGGATAATCTTCTGCCCAGTCAGTCATGTCTCTTTCAAGACATGATCGCCCAAAGCGTGTATCACGTATGTCATTGAACTGACTGAATGAGTGTAAAATTGTCCTAAATGATGCTAAGCTGTTATTTGGTGACAGAATGAAACAGCATATAGCATATCTCAAGTTTGGTTTCAAAGATTACTGGCGGCTCTGTGAGAGTGTGCTGAACAACAAAAACCCACGAACCCTCCTCTATTCAATCAATTTGAAGTCCACACACCCACAGCAGTTAAGGTCAAACTTGACTCGTCTGAAGTACCCATACCTAATTTCTCACCTAGAACTGAAGCTTAACTAAGTAATAAATATATATACCCCCAACTCTGGTCTTTAACATTATTTCTAAGCTTGACTTCCATAAGGCAAATAAAGTTGATGGAATTGCAGTTATCGTTCTAAAAAATGTTCCTCTGAGATGAGTTCAGTCCTTTCCAAATTCTATAACTATTGCCTTAAGACTTCCTGTTTTCCAACCAGACGGGACAGAAGTATATCCTTTGTTGCTAAGATTCTGACCACCAATAAAAAAAATCTTGGTAGGAGTTCTAATATGGCAGTATATATATATGTATGTAATATATATATATATATATATATATATATATATATATATATATATATTAAAAAAGGATTAATTCAAAGATGTTGAATGGCCATTTCGATATGAAGATCCCCACGGGGAACGACACATCACCTCAGCAACAGAAAAAAACATTTGCTCTGTAATATTTTATTACATGGAGCTCTCTTCCCGTATCATTTTTTAATATTAAAATAAATTTTTAATATTAATTAGGATCGGGTTTTTTGGAATTTACCTTCCTGCTTTTTTCCCTTGGATTGAAGTATCTGAATTAAAATATATATATATATATATATATATATATATATATATATATATTACTGTGCAAAAGTATTAGGACAAGAAGTATTTTATAATCACCCAGTCCTAACACTTTTGCACACTCGGTAGTGTGCAAAAGTATTAGGATAGGGGTGATTTTCCTAAAAACCTCACTGAAATTCAAATACAGGGTGAAAAGCCGAGTAAATTGCTCATAAATATTGATTATTTAAAACTAGGTGTAAAAGAAATGTATTAAAAAGAAGTTATATTTAATTTTTCTTATGTTCTATAAAACAAGTTATTTTGAAACTACTCATTATTCTATTATCCTTGGATATGACTGACTTTTTTCTTATTCCGCCCTCTCGAATTGATAAATCTGATGTTACTTTGCAAGACACACTTTAGGAACAAATACAAGCTGCTTAGCAGGAGAGAGCATTAGATATATTGAAGAAGCTTGTAATGTCAATGCCTGACAGAATGAAGGCTGTGATCAAAACAAAAGGCTACTATAGTAAATATTAAATTTATTTTCTAACAAGTATTTTTTAAAGCATTTGTTGAGTAAATCAAATAAAATTACTTTAATTAAATTGTTTATTTTCTTTCAATATGCGTCATAAAAGATAAAATAGTTCTTGTCCTAATACTTTTGCACAGTACTATATATATATATATATATATATATATATATATATATATATATATATATATGCTGGTCTGTTCCATTATTAAATCTATTATTTCTTGTTCGTTAGCATAATACTTCGGGTTTATAATTTTTACTTTCTGCACTGATTTCAAGTTACAATTTTTTTACGTGACAAAAAGCCGGTGGGGGGCGGTTAAGCAAATCATCTAAGATCGATGTTCCTCTTTGAGAGTTAAGAATAGTTTCCATATCCAGAGGAATACATCAGTATATTGACGTGTGACCCTCCGGCTAAACAGTTGATGATTCTCACAAATTATTAGAATGAAGTTCTTGAAGTCAATACACTATTGAAAGCAGGGAAATGGAGGCAAGGACATTTCTTTCTTTCTTTCTTTCTTTCTTTCTTTCATTCTTTCTTATTTTCTTTCTTTCTTTCTAAATATCAACTACACACACACACACACACACACACACACACACACACACACATTCACTCTCTCTCTCTCTCTCTTTCTCTCTCTCTTGATTTCTTTCTCGTTAACATCGACTTTCTTTCTTTCTTTCTTTCTTTCTTTCTTTCTTTCTTTCTTTCTGTCTTTCGTTATTTCTAAATATCAACTCACACACACACACACACTCTCTCTCTCTCTCTCTCTTGTTTTCTTTCTCGTTAACATCGACCCTCTTTCTTTGTTTCTTTCTTTGTTTCTTTCTTTCTTTCTAAATATCAACTACACACACACACACACACACACACACACACACCTCTCTCTCTCTCTCTCTTTATCTCTCTCTTGATTTCTTTCTCGTTATCCACCGACTTTCTTTCTTTCTTTCTTTTTTTTTATTTCTAAATATCAACTCACACACACACACACACACACACACACACACACACTCTCTCTCTCTCCCTCTCTCTCTCTCTCTTTCTCTCTTATTTTCGTTCTCGTTAACATCGACCCTCTTTTTTTCTTTCTGTCTTTCTAAATATCAACTACACACACACACACACACACTCCCTCTCTCTCTCTCTTTCTCTCTCTCTTGATTTCTTTCTCGTTATCCACCGACTTTCTTTCTTTCTTTCTTTCTTTTTTCTTTATTTCTAAATATCAACTCACACACACACACACACACACACACACACACTCTCTCTCTCTCTCTCTCTCTCTCTCTCTTTCTCTCTTATTTTCGTTCTCGTTAACATCGACCCTCTTTTTTTCTTTCTGTCTTTCTTTCTTTCTAAATATCAACCACACACACACACACACACACACACACACACACACACTCTCTCTCTCTCTCTCTCTCTCTCTTGATTTCTTTCTCGTTAACATCGACCCTCTTTCTTTTTTATTTCTGACCAGATCTGGCAACAGTATTCCATGCTTTATTTTACCCTCATCCATCCACACTCGCGTTACCACACTCTCTTTCTTTATTTACTGCAACCAATACCTTTTCTTTTTCTTAACAATCCTCTTTACTTTTTGTCCTTCGTCTTCTCCCTGATCACCACACTCTTCGTCTTTACTCACATCTACCTGTTTCTTCAAAAGCCTCTTCTTTTCGCTGCATCTATCGATCATCTCTAGTCAGGATCTTCTTTTTGCAATCCTACCAACGTCTTTCCTGCATCTTTACAAGCCTCCTATTTACGGTCTTTTTTAACTCCTCCTTTCAAACTTCATCACATTCAACTTTTCCATGCACACCCGTTCTCTCTTTTCATCCTGTCTTTTATTCTTGTACATACTTCACCTCTATCCCTTCCTTCCATCTTCCCACTCGTAGTTTTCAACAACATGTGGTCAGTTAAGTGCCATACGTGATACACGTTTGGGCGATCATGTCTCGAAAGAGATATGACTGACTGGGCAGAAGATTATCTCGCAGTAGGTTGCCATTGCTTTCTGCGGTAGACTGGTTGCCGACCAAGACTATAGAACCCAATCTGCCCTGTTATTTGTCTCATAGCTAGAGGAGGAATAGATGTATTATATTTTTAATTAGTAATTAGTGGGGGATCAGTTTATTACTATATATCAATAGAAAACCGATCCGCCATTTTATGACCAGTAGAAACTTTCGTCATGTTTGCAACTATTATATTCAGTCAGTCAGTTAAGTGCCATACGTGATACACGTTTGGGCGATCATGTCTCGAAAGAGATATGACTGACTGGGCAGAAGATTATCTCGCAGTAGGTTGCCATTGCTTTCTGCGGTAGACTGGTTGCCGACCAAGGCTATAGAACCCAATCTGTCCTGCTATTTGTCTCATAGCTAGAGGAGGAATAGATGTATTATATTTTTAATTAGTAATTAGTGGGGGATCCGTTTATTACTATATATCAATAGAAAACCGATCCCCCATTTTATGACCAGTAGAAACTTTCGTCATGTTTGCAACTATTATATTCAGTCAGTCAGTTAAGTGCCATACGTGATGCACGCATTGGGCGATCATGTCTCGAAAGAGACATGACTGACTGGGCAGAAGATTATCCCTTATCTCTTAATCTACCCCCTCATTTTCTTCACTTTCTTCTTTTTCACTCTCCTTTCATAATCCTCTGATAATATGTCCTATAGTTCGTTTTTCTTCACTGTCCTCTATTTTGTCTCATTTCATCTTTCGTCCTCTTTTCTTTACTTCCCTCTTTTTTCCCTCTTGTCTTTCTCCCCTTCCTTTTCTTTCAACTCCTGTCATATTTTTCTTCTTTTTCTTCTAGATTCTTCGCTTCTTTCTTTTTTTTCATTTTCCCCCACTTTCTTTTACTAATCACTCAAATTTCCCCTCTTTTCGTCCTTCCTCTAGTTTTTCTTCACTGTTATCTTCTTTGCCATGCTTTCAGTCTTTTCTTGTTATTCACTGTGTAAAGAAGAATACATTTTAAAGACACCAAAGAAGATAAAACGAAAGAAAGGATAAAATGAAAATGAAATAAAAACGCACAGAAAGAAAGAAAGAAAGAAAGAAAAAAGAAAGAAAGGAAGGAGGAAGGAATAGTGATAATAGAATGAGAAAAAAGTAGAAAGGAAAAGGATAAAGACGGAATGAAAGAAAAAACGAATGAAATCAAAGAAAGAAACAAACAAACAATGAAAGGAAAACGAAGGAAGTGAAAAAATATTTATAGATCAAAATGTCAGATAAAAAAGAAAGTAAAAAGGCAAAAAAAACAGGACGAAAAGTGATCAGAAAGAAAGAAAGAAAGAAAGAAGAAACAAATAGTAGGGATTTATAAAATTATAGTGATTTTAAAAGTAGCTAATTATTCATTTAGAAAGAAAGAAAGAAAGAAAGAAAGAATACATAAATATATATAGAATTATATATATATATTATTTATTAATAAATTATGAAATGGATATGTTACAATATCACTACAAAAGTAGCCATTTTGTTTCGACACTTTTTTGTCTTGTCAAGTGATGTGATAATTATGAATTAATTGTACATAGCAAATTGTCCACATTAGAAAATGGATAAAATCTAAATGAAATAACATGCATATAACCAACAACTGCTTAAGGAAAATAATTACTCACGAACTATCAAAATAAAATGAAACATAAAATTATTTATTTAAAAAAAAAAACTTTACAACAAATAAATATACCAAAAATGATAAGTGAAAAATACAGCATTGGTACTTAATGAGAATATCATATCAAAAGCAATAAAACTAAAGAGAGAAGAGAGGAAAAAAAGAAAAATGATAAGATCAGGTTAAAGGCAGGTTAACATCTTGACCATTAAGAATGGAAAGGAAGAAGGGAAAAGAGTAAGATGAGGGAGGAAAAAAATCGCAAAAAAAAAGAACATAGTATGAATAAAAATGTCCCAAACTTAATAAAAACGAACTTTTTCCATCAAAATGTTTATATTATTATTAAGAGGAAAGATCAAAGTAATTTTTAATTATTTTTAAAAAATTTTGAATCTCTTCTAACCTTTTCGAAATTTTGGCAGAAAATCTTGTTTATTATGTTTATACGAAAAACTATTTATTATTAAATAACTTAAGAATAAAAATCTATTAAATAAGCGCAATGAGATAAATGTCATATGTAGACATTGCAAAATGTTCACATTAGAAAATAGGTAAAATCTAAATGAAATAACATGCATATAGCCAACAAGTACATAAGAAAAATAATCACTGACGAACTATCAAAATAAATGGAAACATAAAATTATTTATTTAAAAAATTCTTTCTTTTTATAAAAAAAACTTTAAAACAAATTAATAGATAGACCAAAATTGATAACTAAGTGAAAAATACAGCATTGGTACTAAATGAGAATATCATATCAAAGGCAATAAAACTAAAGAGAGAAGAGAGGAAAAAAGAAAAATGATAAGATCAGGTTAAAGGCAGGTTAACATCTTGACCATTAAGGAGGGAAAGGAAGAATGGAAAGGAGTAGGAAGAGGGAGAAAAAAGAAGAAAAAAACAAGAAAAAATAAAGAGAAAAAGTTGGTTAGTATTTATTTTTTGGAACCAAATCCCAAAATGAATCTTTGCGCTGATTAGTCAAAAGAAACACATGTAAATTTTATATCTTCCTACATACATACACAGCAAACCAAAGGTTTTTGTTATTTAAATGTAAATCATCTGCACAACCAACATCAAACATTGCCTGATGATGAGAATCTATCTCGAAATATAGAAATTTCCGTGTCGCAATATACAACTAATTCATAACTATATAATTATATTAAGCTCTATATTATTTATTATATTGAGCACTATTCAGATTAAAATAAATGCCGGGGCACTAAAAATAATAAAATCTTGAGTCCTCTTCACTTGGAATTATATATATATATATATATATATATATATATATATATATATATATATATATTGTGTGTATTTTGGCAGCATTTTTTCATTAATGCAGGTTTCATTGAATAATATAAACAAGTTTTGTCTATTAATTTTGTGTAGGATCCGTTCATACCGTCTGATATACTTGATGGTGATAACGTTGAAAGACACCAAAAAATCACAGTAATTGTTGATTTTTTTTATCGGGTCTAAGCTTTCGGCTCGCATAAGCCATTATCAAAGAGTAAATATTAACACACAGTAAACATAGAACATTTAAGTTATTAACAATAAAGAGAATTAAATTGAAAATATAAGTCCATTCCTACCGTGGCGGATGGCCGAAGACAGTGACAAAATAGTGGCGTTTATATATATGTAATGAATTATTTTCAACATTATTTTTAATAATAATAATAATAATAATATATATATATATATATATATATATATATATATATATAGAGAGAGAGAGAGAGAGAGAGAGAGAGACAAAATAGATCTTTTCCAAAACTTTTGTCCAGTAGAGTACTGAGCAAAGGTATTAGGACAAGAACAATTTTATCTTTTATGAGATATATTGACAGAAAATAAACAATTTAATTAAAGTAATTTATTTGATTTACTCAACAAATGCTTTAACAAGAAAAAAATACTCGTTACAAAATAAATTTAATATTTAGTATAATAGCTTTTTGCTTTAATCACAGCCTTCATTCTGTCAGGCATTGACATCACAAGCTTATTCAATGTAACTAATGGTATCTCCTGCCAAGCAGCTTGTATTTGTTCCTAAAGTGTGTCTTGCAAAGTAACATTAGATTTATCAATTTGACAGGCGGGGATAAGAAAAAAAGTCAGACATATCCAAGGGTAATAGAATAATGAGTAGTTTTAAAATAATTTGTTAAATAGAAAATAAAAAAATAAATATAACTTCTTTTTTAATACATTTCTTTTACATCGATTTTTGAATAATCAATGTTTATTAACAATTTACCTTTCACCCTGTATTTACATTTCATTGAGGTTTTTAGGAAAATCACCTCTGTCCTAATACTTTTGCACAATACCGGTAGTGTGCAAAAGTGTGAGGACAAGGGTGATTTTAAACTTTATTTTGATGCCTCATAAAAGATAAAATAGTTCTTGTGCTAATACTTTTGCACAGTACTGTATATATATATATATATATATATATATATATATATATATACTAGCAGTATAGCCCGGCGTTGCTCGGGTGTAATGGAAGCATTAAAACTAATCCATGGTCCTGGAACTCAGACTCTTTCGACGTTGGCACGAATGACTAAAAAGTAATAGTTGTTTAATGAAAGCGAAACCGTTGACTGAAAGAAAAATGAATGGATGTAAGTCAAATTTTGGTTTCCTGGTATTGATATCAAATTTTCTGCACTATGAAACTTCTGAATATCGTTTCTTATGTCTTTGTCAATGAATGTATCAAATTTGATTAAAATCGGACCACTCCTTCTATAACCTGATATTTTCGATTATCGATTTTGGATATTTATCGGGGGTACCTCGACACAAAACCTAGCTAATAACACTCGCAGACGCTTATAGTATAATTGTGTAAATTTTCAAGAAAATCGGTTCAGCCGTTTCGGAGTCTATAGGTAACGGACACACACACAGACACACACACACAAAGTTCCATTTATGAATAAGTTTAGATATATATCTATGTTAAAATGGAAGAAAAGTATTTGCGAGACTGGAAAGTTAGAAGAGACAAAACAGAAAAGACAAAAATAGATGCAAGAGGAGAGAGAGAGAGAGAAAGAGTGAGAAGGAGGGAGACAAGGCGAGAAAGAGAGAAAGAGGGAGAGAAAGGAGGGAAGGCGAGAGAGAGGGGGGGGTAAGGAGAGAGAGGGGGGTAAGGAGAGAGAGGGGGTAAGGAGAGAGAGGGGGGTAAGGAGAGAGAGGGGGAGGGGAGAGAGAGGGGGTAAGGCGAGGGAGAGGGGGAAGGCGAGAGAGAGAGAGAGAAAGAGGGAGGGAGGGAAGGAAGGAAGTCGAGTGAGAGAGAGGAGGGAAGGGTAGGAAGGCGGGAGAGTGAGAGAAAGAGAGGGGAGGGAGGGAAGAGATGTGCGTTGGTTAGCAGTAGTGGGACGTCAAAATGACGGTGATCGATCGGATTTATTACGCTTAATATTGATCGGCGAGAACTGTGTCAGAGCAAGGAGGATAGCCGCGCGCACTCACCGACAAACTGTAGGAAGACAATGAAAAGATAGAAAGAAAACCAAAAAAGGAGAATGTGAGAAAGGAGTGGTTAAAAAAAAGACAACGAAGAAGAAGAATGAGAAGATAAAGAAAACGAAAAAAGAGAAAAAGAAACAGAAGCAGAAGAAAAAGAAGAAGAAGAAGAAGCAGATGTAGAAGAAGAAGAAAAAAGAAGAAAAATAATAAGACGAGAAAAGAGAAGATAATGGAGAAGAAGCTGAAGTTGAAGCAGATGATAAAGATGAGGATGAAGAAAACGACAAAGAAGAAAAGGCAAAGGAAGAAGAAGAAGAAAACTTAGTAAAAGAATAATCAGAAGAAATCTAAGAAAAATAAACAGCAGCAGAAGAAGAAGAAGAAGAGGAAGAAAATTAGGAAGAATAAATAGCAGCAGAAGAAGAAAATTAAGAAGAATAAATAGAAGCAGCGACAGAAGAAGAAGAAGAAAATTAGGAAGAATAAATAGCAGCAGAAGAAGAAAATTAAGAAAATAAACAGCAGCAGCGACAGAAGAAAAGGAAGAAATTTAGGAAGAATAAATAGCAGCAGAAGAAAATGAAGAAGAATAAACAGATGTAGTGACTGAAGAAGAGGAAGAAAATTAGGAAGAATAAATAGCAGCAGCGACAGAAGAAGATGGAGAAAATTAGGAAGAATAAATAGCAGCAGAAGAAGAAAATTAAGAAGAATAAACAGAAGCAGCGACAGAAGAAAAGGAAGAAAATTAGGAAGAATAAATAGCAGCATAAGAAGAAAATTAAGAAGAATAAACAGTAGCAGCTACAGAAGAAGAAGAAGAAAATTAGGAAGAATAAATAGCAGCAGAAGAAGAAAATTAGGAAGAATAAACAGAAGCAGCGACTGAAGAAAAGGAAGAAAATTAGGAAGAATAAATAGCAGCAGAAGAAGAAAATTAAGAAGAATAAACAGAAGCAGCGGCAGAAGAAGAGGAAGAAAATTAGGAAGAATAAACAGCAGCAGCGACAGAAGAAGAAGAGGAAAATTAGGAAGAATAAATAGCAGCAGAAGAAGAAAATAAAGAAGAATAAACAGAAGCAGCGGCAGAAGAAGAGGAAGAAAATTAGGAAGAATAAACAGCAGCAGCGACAGAAGAAGAGGAAGAAATTTAGGAAGAATAAACAGCAGCAGCGGCAGAAGAAGAGGAAGAAAATTAGGAAGAATAAATAACAGCAGAAGAAGAAAATTAAGAAGAATAAACAGAAGCAGCGGCAGAAGAAGAATAAGAAAATTAGGAAGAATAAATAGCAGCAGAAGAAGAAAATGAAGAAGAATAAACAGAAGCAGCGGCAGAAGAAGAGGAAGAAAATTAGGAAGAATAAATAGCAGCAGAAGAAGAAAATGAAGAAGAATAAACAGAAGCAGCGGCAGAAGAAGAGGAAGAAAATTAGAAAGAATAAATTGCAGCAGAAGAAGAAAATGAAGAAGAATAAACAGAAGCAGCGACAGAAGAAGAGGAAGAAAATTAAGAAGAATAAACAGAAGCAGCGAGAGAAGAAGAAGAAGAAATTTAGGAAGAATAAATAGCAGCAGAAGAAGAAAATTAAGAAGAATGAACAGAAGCAGCGACAGAAGAAGAAGAGGAAAATTAGGAAGAATAAATAGCAGCAGAAGAAGAAAATGAAGAAGAATAAACAGAAGCAGCGGCAGAAGAAGTGGAAGAAAATTAGGAAGAATAAATTGCAGCAGAAGAAGAAAATTAAGAAGAATAAACAGAAGCAGCGACAGAAGAAGAGGAAGAAAATTAAGAAGAATAAACAGAAGCAGCGAGAGAAGAAGAAGAAGAAGAAATTTAGGAAGAATAAATAGCAGCAGAAGAAGAAAATTAAGAAGAATGAACAGAAGCAGCGACAGAAGAAGAAGAGGAAAATTAGGAAGAATAAATAGCAGCAGAAGAAGAAAATGAAGAAGAATAAACAGAAGCAGCGGCAGAAGAAGAGGAAGAAAATTAGGAAGTATAAACACAGCAGCAGCGACAGAAGAAGAGGAAAGAAATTTAGGAAGAATAAACAGCAGCAGCGGCAGAAGAAAGAAGAAAGAAAATTAGGAAGAATAAACAGCAGCAGCGGCAGAAGAAGTGGAAGAAAATTAGGAAGAATAAATTGCAGCAGAAGAAGAAAATTAGAAGAATAAACAGAAGCAGCGACAGAAGAAGAGGAAGAAAGAATTAAGAAGAATAAACAGAAGCGACGAAGAAGAAGAAGAAGAAATTAGGAAGAATAAATAGCAGCAGAAGAAGAAAATTAAGAAGAATGAACAGAAGCAGCGACAGAAGAGGAAAATTAGGAAGAATAAATAGCAGCAAGAAGAAGAAAATGAAGAAGAGAATAAACAGAAGCAGCGGCAGAAGAAGAGGAAGAAAGTGGAAAGAATAAACAGCAGCAGCGACAGAAGAAGAGGAAGAAATTTAGGAAGAATAAACAGCAGCAGCGGCAGAAGAAGAAAGAAAATTAGGAAGAATAAACAGCAGCAGCGGCAGAAGAAGAAGAAATTTAGGAAGAATAAACAGCAGCAGCGGCAGGAAGAAGGAAAGAACTAGAAAAGAATAAATTGCAGCAGAAGAAGAAAATGAAGAAGAATAAATAGAAGCAGCGACAGAAGAAGAAGAAGAAAATTAGGAAGAATAAATAGCAGCAGAAGAAGAAAATTAAGAAAATAAACAGCAGCAGCGACAGAAGAAAAGGAAGAAATTTAGGAAGAATAAATAGCAGCAGAAGAGAAAATGAAGAAGAATAAACAGATGTAGTGACTGAAGAAGAGGAAGAAAATTAGGAAGAATAAATAGCAGCAGCGACAGAAGAAGATGGAGAAAATTAGGAAGAATAAATAGCAGCAGAAGAAGAAAATTAAGAAGAATAAACAGTAGCAGCTACAGAAGAAGAAGAAGAAAATTGGGAAGAATAAATAGCAGCAGAAGAAGAAAATTAGGAAGAATAAACAGAAGCAGCGACTGAAGAAAAGGAAGAAAATTAGGAAGAATAAATAGCAGCAGAAGAAGAAAATTAAGAAGAATAAACAGCAGCAGCGACAGAAGAAGAAGAAGGAAAATTAGGAAAATAAATAACAGCAGAAGAAGAAAATAAAGAGAAGAATAAGCAAGAAGCAGCGGCAGAAGAAGAGGAAGAAAATTAGGAAGAATAAACAGCAGCAGCGACAGAAGAGAAGAGAAGAAATTTAGGAAGAATAAACAGCAGCAGCGGCAGAGGAAGAAGAAGAAGAAGAAAAATTAGGAAGAATAAACAGCAGCAGCGGCAGAAGAAGTGGAAGAAAGAATTAGGAAGAATAAATTGCCGCTTAAAGAAGAAAAATTAAGAAGAATAAACAGAAGCAGCGACAGAAGAAGAGGAAGAAAATTAAGAAGAATAAACAAGCAGCGAGAGAAGAAGAAGAAGAAAATTAGGAAGAATAAATAGCAGCAGAAGAAGAAAATTAAGAAGAATGAACAGAAGCAGCGACAGAAGAAGAAGAGGAAAATTAGGAAGAATAAATAGCAGCAGAAGAAGAAAATGAAGAAGAATAAAGCAGAAGCAGCGGCAGAAGAAGAGAGAAAGAATTAGGAAGAATAAACAGCAGCAGCGACAGAAGAAGAGGAAGAAATTTAGGAAGAATAAAAAACAGCAGCAGCGGCAGAAGAAGAAGAAGAAAATTAGGAAGAACAAAGCAGCAGCAGCGGCAGAAGAAGAAGAAATTTAGGAAGAATAAACAGCAGCAGCGGCAGAAGAAGAAGGAAGAAAAATTAGAAAGAATAAATTGCAGCAGAAGAAAGAAAATGAAGAAGAATAAATAGAAGCAGCGACGAAAGAAGAAAGAAGAAAATTAGGAAGAATAAATAGCAGCAGAAGAAGAAAATTAAGAAAATAAACAGCAGCGACAGAAGAAAAGGAAGAAGACAGAAGAATAAATAGCAGCAGAAGAAAATGAAGAAGAATAAACAGATGTAGTGACTGAAAGAGGAAGAAGATTAGGAAGAATAAATAGCAGCAGCGACAGAAGAAGATGGAGAAAATTAGGAAGAATAAATAGCAGCAGAAGAAGAAAATTAAGAAGAATAATAGTAGCAACTACAGAAGAAGAAGAAGAAGAGGAGTATCAGGAAGAATAAACTAGCAGCAGAAGAAAGAATTAGGAAGAATAAACAGAAGCAGCGACTGAAGAAAAGGAAGAAAATTAGGAAGAACTAGAAATAGCAGCAGAAGAAGAAAAATTAAGAAGAATAAACAGCAGCAGCGACTAGAAGAAGAGGAAAATTAGGAAGAATAAATAGCAGCGAAGAAGAAAATAAGAAGAATAAACAGAGAAGCAGCGGCAGAAGAAGAGGAAGAAAATTAGGAAGAATAAACAGCAGCAACGAGCAGAAGAAGAAGGAAGAAATTTAGGAAGAATAAACAGCAGCAGCGGCAGGAAGAGAAGAGGAAGAAGAATTAGGAAGAATAAATAACAGCAGAAGAAGAAGATAAGAAGAATAGCAGAAGCAGCACGGCAGAAGAATAAGGAATTAGGAAGAATAGTGTAGCAGAAGAAGAAAATGAAGAAGAATAAACAGAAGCAGCGGCAGAAGAAGAAGAAGAAAATTAGGAAGAATAAATTGCAGCAGACGAACAAAATAAAGAAGAATAAACAGAAGCAGCGGCAGAAGAAGAGGAAGAAAATTAGGAAGAATAAATAGCAGCAGAAGAAGAAAATTAAGAAGAATAAACAGAAGCAGCGGCAGAAGAAGAATAAGAAAATTAGGAAGAATAAATTGCAGCAGAAGAAGAAAATGAAGAAGAATAAACAGAAGCAGCGGCAGAAGAAGAGGAAGAAAATTAGAAAGAATAAATTGCAGCAGAAGAAGAAAATGAAGAAGAATAAACAGAAGCAGCGGCAGAAGAAGAGGAAGAAAATTAGGAAGAATAAACAGCAGCAGCGACAGAAGAAGTGGAAGAAAATTAGGAAGAATAAACAGAAGCAGCGGCAGAAGAAGTGGAAGAAAATTAGGAAGAATAAATTGCAGCAGAAGAAGAAAATTAAGAAGAATAAACAGAAGCAGCGACAGAAGGAGAGGAAGAAAATTAAGAAGAATAAACAGAAGCAGCGAGAGAAGAAGAAGAAGAAAATTAGGAAGAATAAATAGCAGCAGAAGAAGAAAATTAAGAAGAATGAACAGAAGCAGCGACAGAAGAAGAAGAGGAAAATTAGGAAGAATAAATAGCAGCAGAAGAAGAAAATGAAGAAGAATAAACAGAAGCAGCGGCAGAAGAAGAGGAAGAAAATTAGGAAGTATAAACAGCAGCAGCGACAGAAGAAGAGGAAGAAATTTAGGAAGAATAAACAGCAGCAGCGGCAGAAGAAGAAGAAGAAGAAAATTAGGAAGAATAAACAGCAGCAGCGGCAGAAGATGAAGAAGAAATTTAGGAAGAATAAACAGCAGCAGCGGCAGAAGAAGAGGAAGAAAATTAGAAAGAATAAATTGCAGCAGAAGAAGAAAATGAAGAAGAATAAACAGAAGCAGCGGCAGAAGAAGAGGAAGAAAATTAGGAAGAATAAACAGCAGCAGCGACAGAAGTAGAGGAAGAAATTTAGGAAGAATAAACAGAAGCAGCGACAGAAGAAGAAGAAGAAAATTAGGAAGAATAAATAGCAGCAGAAGAAGAAAATTAAGAAGAATAAACAGAAGCAGCGACAGAAGAAGAAGAAGAAAATTAGGAAGAATAAATAGCAGCAGCGGCAGAAGAAGAGGTAGAAAATTAGAAAGAATAAATTGCAGCAGAAGAAGAAAATGAAGAAGAATAAACAGAAGCAGCGGCAGAAGAAGAGGAAGAAAATTAGGGAGAATAAACAGCAGCAGCGACAGAAGAAGAGGAAGAAATTTAGGAAGAATAAACAGAAGCAGCGACAGAAGAAGAAGAAGAAAATTAGGAAGAATAAATAGCAGCAGAAGAAGAAAATTAAGAAGAATAAACAGAAGCAGCGACAGAAGAAGAAGAAGAAAATTAGGAAGAATAAATTGCAGCAGCAGAAGAAAATTATGAAGAATAAACAGTTGCAGCGACAGAAGAAGAGGAAGAAAATTAGGAAGAGTAAATAGCAGCAGAAGAAGAAAATTAAGAAGAATAAACAGAAGCAGCGACAGAAGAAGAGGAAGAAAATTTGGAAGAATAAATAACAGCAGAAGAAGAAAATTAAGAAGAATAAACAGAAGCAGCGACAGAAGAAGAGGAAGAAAATTTGGAAGAATAAATTGCAGCAGAAGAAGAAAATTAAGAAGAATAAACAGATGCAGCGACAGAAGAAGAAGAAGAAAATTAGGAAGAGTAAATAGCAGCAGAAGAAGAAAATTATGAAGAATAAACAGATGCAGCGACAGAAGAAGAGGAAGAAAATTAGGAAGAATAAATAACAGCAGAAGAAGAAAATTAAGAAGAATAAACAGAAGCAGCGGCAGAAGAAGAGGAAGAAAATTATGAAGAATAAACAGATGCAGCGACAGAAGAAGAGGAAGAAAATTAGGAAGAATAAATAACAGCAGAAGAAGAAAATTAATAACAATAAACAGAAGCAGCGACAGAAGAAGAAGAAGAAAATTATGAAGAATAAACAGATGCAGCGACAGAAGAAGAGGAAGAAAATTAGGAAGAATAAAAAAACAGCAGAAGAAGTAAATTAAGAAGAATAAACAGAAGCAGCGGCAGAAGAAGAGGAAGAAAACTTGGAAGAATAAATAGCAGCAGAAGAAGAAAATTAAGAAGAATAAACAGAAGCAGCGACAGAAGAAGAAGAAGAAAATTAGGAAGAATAAATAGCAGCAGAAGAAGAAAATTATGAAGAATAAACAGAAGCAGCGACAGAAGAAGAAGAAGAAAATTATGAAGAATAAGCAGATGTAGCGACAGAAGAAGAGGAAGAAAATTAGGAAGAATAAATAGCAGCAGAAGAAGAAAATTAAGAAGAATAAACAGAAGCAGCGGCAGAAGAAGAAGAAGAAGAAAATTAGGAAGAATAAATTGCAGCAGAAGAAGAAAATTATGAAGAATAAACAGAAGCAACGACAGAAGAAGAAGAAAATTAGGGAGAATAAATAGCAGCAGAAGAAGAAAATTATGAAGAATAAACAGAAGCAGCGTCAGAAGAAGAAGAAGAAAATTATGAAGAATAAACAGATGTAGCGACAGAAGAAGAGGAAGAAAATTAGGAAGAAGAAATAGCAGCAGAAGAAGAAAATTAAGAAGAATAAACAGAAGCAGCGACAGAAGAAGAAGAAGAAAATTATGAAGAATAAACAGATGCAGCGACAGAAGAAGAGGAAGAAAATTAGGAAGAATAAATAACAGCAGAAGAAGAAAATTAAGAAGAATAAACAGAAGCAGCGACAGAAGAAGAAGAAGAAAATTAGGAAGAATAAACAGATGCAGCGACAGAAGAAGAGGAAGAAAATTAGGAAGAATAAATAGCAGCAGAAGAAGAAAATTAAGAAGAATAAACAGAAGCAGCGGCAGAAGAAGAAGAAGAAGAAAATTAGGAAGAATAAATTGCAGCAGAAGAAGAAAATTATGAAGAATAAACAGAAGCAACGACAGAAGAAGAAGAAAATTAGGAAGAATAAATAGCAGCAGAAGAAGAAAATTATGAAGAATAAACAGAAGCAGCGTCAGAAGAAGAAGAAGAAAATTATGAAGAATAAACAGATGTAGCGACAGAAGAAGAGGAAGAAAATTAGGAAGAAGAAATAGCAGCAGAAGAAGAAAATTAAGAAGAATAAACAGAAGCAGCGACAGAAGAAGAAGAAGAAAATTATGAAGAATAAACAGATGCAGCGACAGAAGAAGAGGAAGAAAATTAGGAAGAATAAATAACAGCAGAAGAAGAAAATTAAGAAGAATAAACAGAAGCAGCGACAGAAGAAGAAGAAGAAAATTAGGAAGAATAAACAGATGCAGCGACAGAAGAAGAGGAAGAAAATTAGGAAGAATAAATAGCAGCAGAAGAAGAAAATTATGAAGAATAAACAGATGCAGCGACAGAAGAAGAGGAAGAAAATTTGGAAGAATAAATAGCAGCAGCAGAAGAAAATTAAGAAGAATAAACAGCAGCAGCAAAAGAAGAAGAAAAAGATGAAGAAAAAGAAGAAGAAGGAAAAGAAGAAGAAATGTCCGGTAGTTAAGATATAGTAAATGAAAAAATGATAATTAAAAAAGAACGGTAGTAATATGAAAATATAGAAATCTAACAAAATATAAATGAATTATATATACGAAAAAGAAACGTGAAAGTAAAATCGTCTAAGCAGTAGGCAGTAGCACTGGTGGTCAGTGGCAGGCGATGAGTGAGGTACTGAAAACTATGCTTAGACTAGAAACGGTAAAAATGAGGGAGAAGAAAGAGGAGATTTATGACTTTTTTTTTTAACGGATTTGGATTGTAAGATGCTGCTTAGAATAACCTGTGCTCACAAAACGTCTGACTGGGCTCGGCATACCTTAACTTGGTGGCCGAACGAGAACAGGTGCTTTCAGCGTGATTTAACAGTATGCTGATTGCTGGCAGAAATGGACGAGTACCGGAAGAAAGAGAAATGGCGGAATAAGCAGGAAAGTTGAACGTGGAGAAAACAATAGCGAGAAGAAACGGCGATAAAAAGGAAGGACAAAAGACGAAGCATTCTGACATTACAAGAATCAGATCAGGCCAAAAATGAAGTATGATTGTCATATTTGAGTGAGAGCAGCCCAGACATCACTCTCCTGCCTTGACAGCGTCCGAAAGCGTATCTGAGAATGATGAATTATTATCTACTCTCTAACCTCTCTCAGACAGGTGGGATGTGGCAATCCACCCGCGGCTTCATTCCTAACTCCACGGAACGTTCTCCGACGAACTACTGGTCTCGCCAGTTCAAACCTTCACGGCAAGGACACGCCATGCCGATTGCATAGTAGCAAACCCCGCACATTCCCTCCGTGTTTCACTCGAACAACTTCTTCCCACAAACCATTACTCTGCAGAATCGACTCTCAAGAGGATGTTACCCCGATCAAAATAATTTTTAACCTGTTCAAAGCTAGGGTTAACCGTTATCTTTCTTATGGGGAAACACACCTATTCCTCAGATAATGGACTCTCCCTCCTATATTAATAAGAGTTAGCAGGACGTTCATAGTTCTTTAGACTTCTATTTGAGTTCAGTAGAACTACTAGGCAGTTGATATTAGTCGGCAGTTAGCCGAATACTAATGAGTCAGTGTTCAGTGGAAGATTACCAAGTTCCTAACATTTTGGGTGCGTTAAGTCGATAAGCAACCGACATATCACGATTATACCCTTCAGTGCGAAAACTACTCTACAACAATCTTCCCCTCCTATGCGCATAAATTGCCTTCTAACGTAGTCCCTATCTACAAGAACATTGTAAACGGTGAATCTGGCTGTAAAATATCAATGGAAAGGAGAGGAAGGATAAAGAAGGAGAGAAAGGTAGAGACGTGCGAAGAAGAAGGAGAGGAAGGATGAAAGGAGAGTAAAAATAAAATTATAAAGACAAAGCACCGAAAAAAGGGGAAGAGGGACAAGAAAGGGGAATAAAGAAGAGGAGAGTGAAGAATAAAATGAGGAAAAATAAAAAGAGAATAAGGAAGCTATCAGTGAGAAAATGGACAGAAAAAATCTAAAGGAAAAGAAAGAAAGAAAGAAAGAAAGAAAGAAAGAAAGAAAGAAAGAAGAAGTTCAGTTTTGTTTAACTGCCTATCAACCTCTGCGGGTTATTTAATCCCAAAAATGTAGGGGTTTTAAGATATTTTTTTATGTTCGGTTATAGTGAGAAGTTTGATTTAGTCAGACTTTAATGAAAAAAAAAATATATGTTTTAGAAAATTAATGTTTTCTAGATTTATATTCAAAAATATTGTGGGTAATAATTTTTTTCATTCAAAAATGCATTCTGGCAATAATTCCTTTTTTCTTTTTTTTTTCCTTTAAAAAATGTATCGTTGGTAATATTTTCCCTTCAAAATATATATTTTATATATATGTATATTTTTCTATAAAAGTTCATTTTTATGCATATCTAAACTTATTTATAAATGTAACTTTGTCTCTGTGTGTATGTATGTGTCTCTGTGTGTGTGTATCCGTCACCTATAGACTCCGAAACAGCTGAACCTATTTTCTTGAAACTTTACACAGTTGTACTGTAAGCGTCTGCGAGTGTTCTTAGCTAGGTTTTCTGACGAGGTACCCCCGAAAAATATTGGAAATCGATAATCGAAAAAAATCTGGCTATAGAAGGAGTGGTCCAATTTTAATCAAATTTGATACACTCATAGACAAAGACATAAGAAACGATATTCAGACGTTTCAAGGTTGCAGTTCTTACAATAGTGCATGAAATCGATAATATATATATATAAAAGGCAAGTATTTTGTGTATGTGTCTGTTTATCTGTCTGTATGTCCTTTATACAAATCCACAATTTTTATCCAATTCTCACTAAACTTCACACAAATATTCTTTAGGCTGAGTCTGTGCCCCAGGACCATGGATTAGTTTTAAAGCTTTCAGTACACCCGAGCAACGCCGGGCTATACTGCTAGTATTTCTATAAAGAGTCTGTTGTTATACGTTCATAGTGATTTGACCCCAGTTTGGGGGTTAACATTTGCCCATAGCTGGGATCCTAACTAGTGCTACCACTCCAGATCAGGGTGGACTTGGAAACAACAGCAATTGAGAGGTGCTCCCAGGTTTCTCACAACCTCTCAATTAGAGGCCTTGCTGCTGGATGCACTTTACCGTCATGCCCAGGACCAAGGAGACGAGGAACTACAACAACAACAAGACGATGGAGTAAAAGAGTATAAATGACAGTTAAGAATGAAAGGATATGAAAGAATGAAAGGAGATGAAAGAATAGGACAGCGAAGAAAAACACAAGGGAGGATAAAAGGAGAGTAAAGATGAAGAATAAGGAGTGGAAGGAGAGAAGGAGAGTAAAGATGAGGACATTGAAGAAGAAAGATTGGAAAGCTGAAGGGAGGGAAAAAATAAGTCACTGTAGAAGAATAAGAGGAAGGCTGAAAGGAGATTCAATAACAGGACAGTGAAGAAGAAGAAGAGAGGCTGAAAGGAGATTCAATAACAGGACAGTGAAGAAGAAGAAGAGAGGCTGAAAGGGGATTCAATAACAGGACAGTGAAGTGGAAAGAAAGGAAGAATGAAGGGAGGGAAAATAAAAGGTTAATGTAGAAGAATAAGAGAAAAGCTGAAAGACGAGTGAAGAAGAAACATAGAAGAAGAAAGAGATGAAGGATGAAGGGAGGGGGCAAAAGGGTCAGTGTAGAAGAAGAAGAAGAGAGGCTGAAAGGAGATTTAGGAACAGGACAGTGAAGAGAAAAAAAGAAGAATGAAGGGATGGGAAAAAAGAGGTTAATGTAGAAGAACAAGAGAAAGACTGAAAGGAAAGTGAAGAAGAAAGCAGGGAAGAAGAAAGCCAGGAAGAAGAAAGCCGGGAAGAAGAAAGCCGGGAAGAAGAAAGCCGGGAAGAAGAAAGCCAGGAAGAAGAAAGCCGGGAAGAAGAAAGCCGGGAAGAAGAAAGCCGGGAAGAAGAAAGCCAGGAAGAAGAAAGCCGGGAAGAAGAAAGCCAGGAAGAAGAAAGCCGGGAAGAAGAAAGCCAGGAAGAAGAAAGCCGGGAAGAAGAAAGCCGGGAAGAGGAAAGCCGGGAAAAAGAAACCCGGGAAGAAGAAAGCCAGGAAGAAGAAAGCCGGGAAGAAGTAAGCCAGGAAGAAGAAAGCCGGGAAGAAGAAAGCCAGGAAGAAGAAAGCCGGGAAGACGAAAGCCGGGAAGAAGAAAGCCAGGAAGAAGAAAGCCGGGAAGAAGAAAGCCGGGAAGAAGAAAGCCAGGAAGAAGAAAGCCAGGAAGAAGAAAGCCGGGAAGAAGAAAGCCGGGAATAAGAAAGCCGGGAATAAGAAAGCCGGGAAGAAGAAAGCCGGGAAGAAGAAAGCCGGGATGAAGAAAGCCGGGAAGAAGAAAGCCGGGAAGAAGAAAGCCAGGAAGAAGAAAGCCGGGAAGAAGAAAGCTGGGAAGAAGAAAGCCGGGAAGAAGAAAGCCGGGAAGAAGAAAGCCAGGAAGAAGAAAGCCAGGAAGAAGAAAGCCGGGAAGAAGAAAGCCGGGAAGAAGAAAGCCAGGAAGAAGAAAGCCGGGAAGAAAAAAACCAGGAAGAAGAAAGCTGCGAAGAAGAAAGCCAGGAAGATGAAAGCCAGGAAGAAGAAAGCCAGGAAGAAGAAAGCCGGGAAGAAGAAAGCCAGGAAGAAGAAATCCGGGAAGAAGAAAGCCGGGAAGAAGAAAGCCAGGAAGAAGAAAGCCGGGAAGAAGAAAGCCGGGAAGAAGAAAGCCACGAAGAAGAAAGCCGGGAAGAAGAAAAAGTTGAAGGATGAAGGGATGGGAAAAAGGGGTCAGTTTAGAAGAATAAAAGAAAGATTGGAAAGAGAGTCAAGAAAAAAACAGGGAAGAAGAAAGAGGTGAAGGATAAAAGGAGGGGGAAAAGAGGTCAGTGTAGAAGAGTAAGAGAGAGGCTGAAAGGTGATTCAAGAACAGGACTGGGAAGAGGAAAAAAAGAAGAATGAAGGAAGAAGAAAAAAAGATGTTAGAAGAACAAGAGAAAGGCCGAAAGGTGGGTGCAAAAGAAAGCTGGGAAGAAGACAAAGTTGAAGGATGAAGGGATGAGAAAAAGGCTTCAGTGTAGAAGAATGAAAGAGAGTCTGAAAATAGAGTCAAGAAGAAAACAGGGAAGAAGAAAGAGATGAAAGATGAAGGGAGAGGGGAAATGTCAATGTAGAAGAATAAGAGTAAAGGCCGAAAGGATATTCAAGAACAGCACAGTGAAGAGGAAAGAAAGGAAGAATGAAGGGATGGGAAAAAAAGAGGTTAATGCAGAAGAACAAGAGAAAGGCCGAAAGGTGATTGAAGAAGAAAGCCAGGAAGAAGAAAAAAGTTGAAGGATGAAGGGATGGGAAAAAGGAGTCAATGTAGAAGAATAAAAGAATGATTGGAAAGAGAGTCAAGAAAAAAACAGGGAAGAAGAAAGTGGTGAAGGATGAAAGGAGAGGGAAAAGAGGTCAGTGTAGAAGAATAAGGGAGAGGCTGGAAATAGAGTCAAGAAGAAAACAGGGAAGAAGAAACAGATGAAGGATGAATGAAGGGGAAAAAGGGGTCAATTGTAGAAAAATAAGAGAAAGGTTGAAAGAAGATTCAAGAACAGGACAGTGAAGAGAAAAGAAAGGAAGAATGAAGGAAGAAGAAAGAAGAGAGCAGTGAAGAATAAAGAGAGGAAGGATGAAAGAAGGTGAGCAAAAGAAAAGGACATGGAAGAAAAACCAAAGAAAGGGTAAAAGGAGAGTAAAGTTTAATACATTGAAGAAGATAGAGTAGAAAAATGAAAGGAAAGGAAAAGAAGAGGATAGTGTAGAAGAGCAAGAGAATTGTTCAGCCTTTCAGGTGAGGACAGTGAAGAAGAATGATTGGAAGGATGAAGGATGGAAGGGAAGAGGACTGTGTTGGAGAACAAGAGAAAGAATGAAAAGAAAGCCAAGAAGACAGTGAGGAAAAAAGTAGGAAGGATGAAAGGATGGTGAAAGAAGAGGACAGAAAAGAAGAATACGAGAAGGGCTGAAAGGATAATCAAGAAGAGGACTGTGAAGAAGAATGATTGGAAGGACGAAGGATGGAAGGGAAGAGGACTGTGTTGGAGAACAAGAGAAAGAATGAAAAGAAAGCCAAGAAGACAGTGAGGAAAAAAGTAGGAACGATAAAAGGATGGTGAAAGAAGAGGACAGAAAAGAAGAATACGAGAAGGGCTGAAAGGATAATCAAGAAGAGGACTGTGAAGAAGAAAGAGAGTAGGAATGAAAGAAGTGGTAAGCGAAGAACAACGAAGGAAAGGGTTTTTCTATATTCTCGTTATTTTCATGAACTTGTTGAAGCCTATGTAATTGTTTAACCACATTTTTTCGTTCTATCTATTTAATGAATATATCTGAGTACGACAAAATGTCTAATAAAGCACTTTGTTGTTTTGCTTCGTTGATTTCATGACATGTTAACTCCTAATGGGCCATTGAATCTCGAAATCTATTACTGTTGTTGGTATTATTGTTTGCGTATTTATCATCGTTTGGAAATATCAAAATATTGATCATTTTATATACGAGTCTATAAGGATTTAATTGCTAAGGGAATAAGTAAATATTGATATATATATATATATATATATATATATATATAATGTGTGTGTGTGTGCGCGCGTGTGTGTGTGTGATTGTATATATATATATATATATATATTCTAAACTTATACTGTTAAATATGAGAGACAATGAATGTCTATTATGTTTAAGCATGAGCCGTTCTAAACATCGTATTTTGGATTTAATTTCATATGAAAATAAACAAAAATTCTCCAACATTTGGATAATTTTTTATTAAGTTGGTTCTAAGCTTTCAACTCACATGAGCAATCTTCACAGAGGTTACAAGGACGTTAACATAAAAACATCCACCGTCAGCGACGATTTTATCTTGTTTTGACATAAATTTGCTAAGCAACGATAACAGTTACCAAAAATAGCAGACGCAGTTCGTAAATTTATAATGCGGTTCTATGACGTCACACCGCGTGAGAGCTCGAAATGTTAACAGAACCATATATTTAAATGCAATGTAATGTGTTATGACCAGACTTAAACGTGATTTTATTTAGTGTGAATTGTTTGGATTTAATGTAGATGGCCTCCAATATATGAAACTTAGAACCAACTTAATAAAAATTATCCAAATGTTGGAGAATTTTTGTCTTTATTTTCACCTGAAATTAAAGCCAAAATACGATGTTTAGAACGGCTCATGATTAAACATATTAGACATTCATTGTCTCTTATATTTAATAGTATATGTTTAGAAAATTATCTGCTGCCTCGATACAATATATATATATATATATAAAGCCAAATTAAATAAATTCAAGCCAAAATGCAATGTTTAGAACGACTCATGATTAAACATAATAGACATTCATTGTTTCTTATATTTAACACTATATGTTTAGAAAATTATCTGCTGCCTCGATACACGATATATATATATATATATATATATATATATATATATATATATAAAGCTAAATTAAATAAATTAAAGCCAAAATACAATGTTTAGAACGGCTCATGATTAAACATAGACATTTATTGTCGCTTATATTTAACAGTATATTTGAGACAATACGCATTTACTTGGACAGAGCATAGAAAAATTTTGGATGATTGCATTCGAGCATATAAACATTTTGTAGTTTCCGGGATAGGTAGATCTTCTTCTTCTATGTGCTCTGTCCCTTCAGGACGTAGGCGATCATGGTTCTCCACGTCTCCCTATCCCTGGTTGCTCTTAGTATGTTTTCTCCTGTTACACCTCGCAACCCCCGTTCCGTCATCCACCTGATCAGGCCCTGCAAATATGTTATCCGCTGCCTTCCTCTGTCTCTTTTTCCTTCTATCTGGCCTGACAGTCTCAGGTTCTCCAAGACCTCCTTCCTCATTGCATGTTCCAGGAACTTCAGTTCTCTCTTCCTGATGCTCAGTATTAATTTCATTTTCGTTGCCATTCTTTCCAACACCTCATCGTTGCTTGCATGCTCGGTCCACGATATCCGCAGCATTCTTATGTAGAACCACATTTCCGCTGCTTCAAGTTTTGTCCTCATTTTCGATAATATTGTCCAGCATTCACTACCGTATTGAAGAACTGGCATCACATAGCAATCCAGCATTCTTTTCTTTGTTTCTAGTTAACTTTTCCTGTGTCTTAGTATTTTACTCAGCTGCTGGAACGCGTCCTTCGCCATGCCAATTCACCTTCGGATCTCTGTGTCACACTTTTCGAAAATAATTGAATTCATAAGCATTAGTTAAATATTTCTCGTTTACATTCGAGTCGATAAGTTCTTATTGGTTAAGCGATAGATTATCATTGGTCAATTACGTTTCAGTCTATAAGCGTTTAATTAGTTAAAGAATAGGTAAATATTGGTCGACTAGTAGTATAGCCCGGCGTTGTTGGGGTGTAATGAATGTTTTAAAACTAATCCATGGTCCTGGATCTCAGACTCTTTGGATGTTGGCACGAAAGACTAAAAAGCAATAGTTGTTTCCAGTTAAAGTGAAACCATAGACTGAAAGAAAAATGAATGGATGTAAGTCAAATTTTGATTTCCTGGTATCGATATCAAAAAAGTTTTTTCGTCGTAAACTGAATTTTGAAGGCTAAATAAGTCCCCTGAGTAAATAGTATCACGACTGAGACTAAGAACTACAATTATACCTACTTAGAGACAAACCCGAAGCAAAAACTAAAATAAAAGGGTTGAAAAAACTACAGACATACAGGCAGATAAACAGACACACACACAAACATCTTGCCTTTTATATATATATATTATCGATTTTCGGCACTATTGTAACAACTGCAACATTGAAACTTCTGAAAATCGTTTCTTACGTCTTTGTCTATGATTGTATCAAATTTGATTAAAATCGGACCACTCTGTCTATAACCCGATTTTTTTGATTATCGATTTTCGATATTTATCGGGGGTACCTCGACACAAAACCTAGCTAAGAACACTCGAAGACGCTTATGCGTAAATTTTCAAGAAAATCGGTCGGTTCAGCCGTTTCGGAGTCTATAGGTAACGGTCACACCACACACACACACACACACACACACACACACACACACACGCACACACAGAGACAAAGTTCCGTTTATAAATATGTTTAGATTACATTCGAGTCAGTAAGTATTTACTTGCGTTGGGGTTCGGTCAATATTAGTCGATTATATTTGATTACTTGGTTCGCAATTAGGTTAATATTGATAAATAATATTTGAGTTTATAAAGATTTATATCTTTCGGAGATAGGTAAATGTTTGCCGTTTAAATTACAACCAATAAGTATTTACTTGGTTAGTGGATAAGTCATTATTGCTCAATTACATTTGAATCTATGATCATTTATTTGGCCCGGACGTAAGTAAGTATTGCTTGATAACATTTTGAGTTTATAAGCATTTACTTGGTCAGGGTATAGAGCAATATCTGTTCATTACATTTTAGTCTGTAAGCATTTATTTGTTTACGAGAAAATTAAATATTGGTCTATTATATTTCGGTCTATGAGTATTTTCTAGTTACGGTGAGAAGAATATTGGTCGTTTAAAATTGAGTCAATAAACATTTATATCGTTCAGGGATAAGTGAAAAATCGTTTGATTATATTTGAGTTTATAATCATTTACTTGGTTCTATGTTAGGTATATATTGGTTGGTTATATTTGAGTTTTTAAAGAAAATCTTAAAAGAAAGTGATTCTTAACTATTGTTTTATTATCTAAATCTAAACTTATTTGTAAATGGAACTTTGTCTCTGTGTGTGTGTCCGTTACCTATAGACTCCGAAACGGCTGAACCGATTTTCTTGAAAATTTACACAGTTGTACTATAAGCGTCTGCGAGTATTCTTATCTAGGTTTTGTGTCGAGGTAGCCCCGATAAATATCGAAAATCGATAATCGAAAAAATCGGGTTATAGAAAGAGTGGTCTGATTTTAATCAAATTTGATACACTGATAGACAAAGACATAAGAAACGATATTCAGAAGTTTCAAGGTTGCAGTTCTTACAATAGTGTAGAAAATCGATAATATATATATAAGGCAAGATGTTTGTGTGTGTCTGTTTATCTGCCTGTATGTTTGTATTTTTTCAGCCCTTTTAGTTTAGTTTTTGCTTCAGGTTTGGCTCTAAGTAGGTATAATTGTAGTTCTTAGTCTCAGCCATGATACCATTTACTCAGAGGAATTATTTAGCCTTCAGAATTCAGTTTACGACGAAAAGAACTTATTTGATATCGATACCAGGAAATCAAAATTTGACTTACATCCATTCATTTTTCTTTCAGTCTACGGTTTCGCTTTAACTGGAAACAACTATTACTTTTTAGTCTTTCATGCCAACGTCCAAATAGTCTGAGTTCCAGGACCATGGATTAGTTTTAAAGCTTTCATTACACCCGAGCAACGCCGGGCTATACTGCTAGTATTACTATATTATATTATTTAGTAAATATTTGTCGTTTGTATTTGAGTCAGTAAGTATTTACTTGGACGCGGTGTAGATAAATATTAGTTGATTATATTTGAATTTATATGCATTCACTTGATTTACTTGATTAAAATATTAGTTGATAACATTTGCGTTTTTAAGCATTTATTGGGTTCGGGGATATATAAATATTAGTCGATTTCATTGTTTATCTGGGATAACTCAATATTTATCAGTCGCATTCAAGTCCATAATATTTACTTGGTTCGGGGGGAGTGGGGTAGGGAAATCGCTTTCAAGCATAGGTAACCGCTTTGGTCAAAATCTTGTCTCTCTTTTTTTTGTCAACGAGTTGTAATCCTCTCCGACATGTCCTTAAACCGGATAAGGGAAGCAGGTAAAATGCTTTGAAACTTAACAGTTTAAATATACGATCAACACAGGCAAGGAATATATCAGGATTTGAGCCAAGGCTTAATCACCTTTTTTATGAATTCACCTTCTTCTTCTATGTGCCCATCCCTTCAGGACGTAGGTGATCATGGCTTTCAACGTCTCCCTATCCCTGGTGGTTCTTAGCACATCATCTCCAATATTTACCCTTCTCCCCCACTTGAGAGAGATGTGACACAAGGTCTTTTTAACGTAGGGAACCTGAGCGCATACGCCCATGTACTGGTCAAAACATTACCTATCCACCGCGTGGATAGGTTCAAAACCGGCCTAAACTGGTCTTAAACTGGTCTTATTCGGTCTTGGAGGACACCTTCTCCTGTTACACCATGCAACCCTTGTTCCATCATCCACCTGATTAGGTCCTTCAAATATGTTATCCGTTGCTTTCCCCTGTCTCTCCTTCCCTGTATCTGTTAGTATCAGGTTCTCCAAGCCGTCCTTCCTCATTGCATGTCCCAGTAACTTCAGCTGATTCTTCCTGATGCTCAGTATTAGTTTCCTTTTTGTTTCTATCATTTCTAAGACCTCAACATTGCTCACATGCTCGATCCATGATATTCGAAGCATCCTTCTGTAAAACGACATTTCAGCTGCTTCAAGTTTTTCCTTCATCTTTGAGCATTCCCTGCCATATTGAAGAACTGACAATACATAGCAATCCAGTACTCTCTTCCTTGTTTTGAGCGAACTTGTCCTGTTTCTTAATACTTTACTCAACTTCTGGAATGCTTCCTTCGCCATGCCAATTCGCCTTCGGATCTCTGTGTCGCACTTTCCGTCTTCTGGAATAACACTTCCCAGGTATTTAAATTTTTGTACCTGCTTGATTCTAGTATCTCCGACCTGTATTCGGCATATTGGGCTGCTCTTTTTACTGAATTCACCTTACTGCTGAAAATTGCTATATGAATGCGGCATTTAGCGATGATCATTTCCGCCAGGGTTTCTTTGGTAATCCTGTAATATAAAGGTAATGATGTCAATTTAATTCCTCAAGGATGCATAACATAGTAGATAAAGGGATTGGTTGGGGCCAGTGACTTGACTTGACTGGCGAACAAAAACATAGAAAGCTGAGTTAAACAGAGATGACTAAGACATCCAGAAGTGGCATGACTCATGGAAGGAGAACAATCAACTCCAGTGAACAAAATAAAAGGCCTGGTTCAAAATTTCAATCACCTGAAGAAGGTCGGTGCGTTCAACGGCCGAAACGTCGTGAATATGGCAGAGGTAATGATGAAAGACAAAGGACAATAGGACAAAAACGAGGACAACAGTCCGAACAATGTAAATAATGGAAATACCTCACCTCACCTCAGAAATATTGACAAAATTCAAATCAATTCCGCGACAAACCATAAAGAAGAGATTAACTCATTATACATGAGTCCCTTAATCTAATGTGGCCGTAGGGCAACATATGTGTGAGGGATTAAAATAAAAACACAAAATAAAATAAAATAAAAACACAAAATAAAATAAAATGAAAGTACAAAGTAAAATAAAATAAAAACGCAAAATAAAATAAAATGAAAGTACAAAATAAAATAAAAAAACACAAAATAAAATAAAAACACAAAATAAAAAAAAAAACACAAAATAAAATAAAATAAAAACACAAAATAAAATAAAATGAAAGCACAAAATAAAATAAACACGCAAAAAAAAGAACAATGATTTCCCAGAAGGCGTCTGACAGGAAAGACCATGCACGCATGCGCGAGAAAAAGGAAGATTTTTGGTGTTAAAAACATACCAAAAGAATATGTCTTTTTTAGCAGGGACTCTTCACTCGAGTAAACATTTCCCCCCCGAAATGATTGTTGCGACCCACTAAATAAAGTTAGTCAGCAAGTTAAGTGCTGTACGTGATACATGCTTGGGCGATCATGTCTCGAAAGAGACATGATTGACTCGGCAGAAGATTATCCTACAGTAGGTTGCCATTGCTTTCTGCGGTAGACTGGTTGTCAGCCAAGGCTATAAAACTCTATTAAGTAGTAATTAGTGGGGGATCAGTTTATTACTTCATAACAATAGAAAACCGATCCCCCCATGTTATTCCCAGTACTAGTTTTAAGTGCGTTTCCAACTATTATATTCAGTCAGTCAGATAAGTGCCATACGTGATACATGCTTGGGCGATCATGTCTCGAAAGAGACATGATTGACTCGGCAGAAGATTATCCTACAGTAGATTGCCATTGCTTTCTGCGGTAGACTGGTTGTCAGCCAAGGCTATAAAACTCTATTAAGTAGTAATTAGTGGGGGATCAGTTTATTACTTCATAACAATAGAAAACCGATCCCCCATGTTATTCCCAGTACTAGTTTTAAGTGCGTTTCCAACTATTATATTCAGTCAGTCAGATAAGTGCCATACGTGATACACGCTTGGTCGATCATGTCTCGAAAGAGACATGACTGACTGGGCAGAAGATTATCCCGCAGTAGGTTGCCATTGCTTTCTGCGGTAGACTGGTTGCCGACCAAGGCTATAGAACCCAATCTGTCCTGTTATTTGTCTCATAGCTAGAGGAGGAATAGATGTATTATATTTTTAATTAGCAATTAGTGGGGGATCTGTTTATTACTATATATCAATATAAAACCGATCCCCCTCTTTGTGACCAGTAGAAATTATATTCAGTCAGTTAGTTAAGTGCCATACGTGATACACGCTTGGTCGATCATGTCTCGAAAGAAACATGACTGACTAGGCAGAAGATTATCCCGCAGTAGGTTGCCATTGCTTTCTGCGGTAGACTGGTATAAAACCCAATTTGCCGTGTTATTTAACCCATAATTGGAGGGAAGAGACAGATTAATACCTTTTCCAAGGGTATTTGCGCGAAAGTGAATGCAAGGAATTCAACTGGAATTCGAACTTGGCTCCCCGAATTCTTGTTCTAAGAAGCACCATAACGCACATCTATAAATAAATCGATAGTAGAGCGTATTTCAGTGTACGCGAGCAATGAAAATAATTCCACACGTATTGGTTGATTTTTTGTGGGGTGGGGGTGTTTTTAGTTTTTTTTGAAAAATTGTATAAAACATCACTTTCTTTCGTACGGTTAATATGATGGCAGCTTCATGCAAATTTAACAATCTTTGCCTCCGATATTCTAAGAGTAACTTTCAACAAAGCAGCTGAACCAGACGACATTGTAATAGAGATGCTGAGAGCTGTGGAAGATTTCGACAGAGAGAAAATTGCGGAAATAGTAAATGAAATATACAACAGTGGTGCAATACCAGATGACCTAAGCAGATCAATTTTCATAGCTCTGCCTAAGAAGTCTAGAGCAAACCAATGCGAACCCTACCAAACAATCAGTCTGATAAGCCACATAACGAAACAAATTGTCCGGAACCTGATGAACAGAGCGCGAAGCAGAACTGGGATGGAGGCAGAACAAGAACAGTGCGGTTTCGTCAAGGACACTGGAACAAGGAATGCAATATTTATCAGAAAAACAAATGAAAAATAGGTCTACCAATGTTTTGCGGACTATGCCAAGCTGTTTGACAAAGACCGTCACAAAGAACGTCACAAAGAACGTCACAAAGTACGTCACAAAGAACGTCACAAAGAACGTCACAAAGTACGTCACAAAGTTCGTCACAAAGTACGTCACAAAGAACTGATGGAGATGCTCAGCAGCCTCGACATATTTGGGAAAGCGCTTGAACGGTACGAGCAGGTAACAGGGGCCAGAATTAACCGCGACAAGTCGTCCGGCTTGCGGTTAGGTGCCTGGAAGGGTGTTTCCCTCCCGGGGCCCTTCGACTGGACGGACGGGCCGGTCAAGCTCCTCGGAGTTTGGTTCGGTCCGGACTTACAGTTGGAGAAGAACTGGTCAGAAGTACGGGCAAAGGTCGGCGCGTCGGTCGAGATTTGGCGTCGACGGAGTCTCTCCGTGAAGGGCCTGGCGGAGGTGTGTAACATACCTCTTTCCCAGAATCCTTTACCGGCTGTCCGTACTTCCCCTTTGTGATGATCATGAGAAGGCGCTCGAGCGTTTGCTATTCTCCTGTCTGTGGAGAGGACGCAAACACATGGTCAGCAAAGGAGTCTGTTGCCTCCGTCCGTGTCATGGGGGCCTGGGAATGCCGCACTTGAGGAGCCACGTGCTCGCTTCGAGGTTGGCATTTCTCAGGCGCGCGTTGGAGGAGGATCGGTTGCTTGCGGGGGTAGTGAGGGACATGTTCCCTTGCCTCACTATCACTCCCCCGATCCTGTGGCTTACAGTTAGGCCATGGGTTCGGCCGAAATTCCTGCTCGAATGTCTGGAGGCCCTGCGGGCCATTCCACGGTCCAGTGACCTTTCACAGCCTAGGAGAATCTTCTATCGGGGATTAGTGGAGGGCGCCGTGAAGGATAAACTGTGGAGTAAGCTTGGCATGACGAGAGAGGAGTATCGCTCTCATTGGTCTTGGGCGCCAGGTGCGGATTGGCTCAGCAACTCTGAGTTTTCTCTGACCTGGCGATTGGCTCGGAATGGTTTGTCTCTCAATGACAAGCGTTTCGCAATGGGCCTGGCGGATTTGCCAGATTGTGAGCGTTGCAACCTTGGAATTAAGGAGACGTCTGCGCACGCCTTCTTCCATTGTTTGCGCGTTCGCCCGTTGTGGGAGCGTGTCGGCGAGTTGACTGCTCGTATCGCGCCGCGGGAGCTTCTGCTCATTGATCGCGCATACGCTGTGGACAATGTGTTGCCCCCGTACTCTGGAGTGAAGCGGATGGTGTTTCTGTCGCTACTGGCCACGGCTAGAATGGTGATTTGGATGACGCGTCTGGAGGAAGTCTTGCGGGGCGGCCGTCTTTCGGATCAGGATCTAATCCGATATTTTGAGCATCAGCTCAAAATGAAGATTAGAACTGAACGGAAACGGCTGCACCCGACAGAGTTCAGCGAAAGGTGGATAATTGCAGCGAGCCTGGTTCGTGTGACCGGGGCTAGCCTTGATTTTCTCTTTTAGATCTGCTAGTCGCATCGGGGTGGATTCCTTTGGAACCCCTCCCGCGGTTAAGGTAAGAATTCTTTTGTGTATCTAGTTAATGTGAGTGAATGTGTTTGTCCCGGCCTGTTCCCGGCTCCACTGCTTTTGTTATGATCCAGTTCGAGATCCCCATTGTCCATTGTTATTTTGTCCCGTTTTTCATTCTCGGCTGGGTCAGCCTTATATATTCTCCTGTCCAATTTATTTTGTACCCGGCATCTCCATTCCCCTAAGAAAGAGAGCTTCTTGATTCTGTCCTTTTAAGGCAGAATACAGCGGCCTCTTTAATTATGAGGGTGTGTTTGGGTCTTACTAACACGATGTATATATATTCATTTGAAATTGTTTTGTTTTGGGATTTTTTGTTTCTTCATAACCCCTTCCCATCATGTCATTTCATGAAAAATTTTTAAAGTTATTTTTGTAATTTATTGTACAAACCACAAATTTTTATGTACATTTGGGGCGTTTTGTAGGTCCTCGGTATGTTTTTGCGGTATTTTGGTGCACGACAAGTATGAGTGTTGATGGACAAATTTTTATGGTGAATGAGAATCATTGTAACGTATGTATGGGTCGCGAATCTGATTAGCTAGATATAGGATAGAGTATCTGTAGACCAACCCGAGTTTTGTTCCCCCTCCCCATTTTTCGGCCTTGTGCCATAATTTTGTAAGTTTGTAAGTTTACAAAATAAATACACATATTTGGGAAAGCAAAACGCCTGCATAAGGACAGAAAACGAATTCAGCAGATATATAACAATAGAAAGGGGCGTAAAAAAAGATTGGGTGAAAAGCCTCTTTTCACTTCATCTATTCAACTTGTACAGCGAGACTATTCTGAGGCCCCTAGAAGTTATGCCAAGATTCGCCATCGGCGATCACAATTCGAGCAACCTAGCATACGCAGATGACACAGTGTTTATAGCCGACACGGAAAAAAACTACAAGACCTCCTAAAAAAGGTAGATGAAGAAAGTCGAAAAAAAAAAGACTCCAAATAAACTACAAGAAAAACGAATGTATGGTCATCAGCAAACATAGTAGACCAAAATGCCAATTATAGGTTGGAGATACTAAAATCAAGCAGGTACAAAAATTTTAAGTACTTGGGAAGTGTTCTAACAGAAGAAAGAAAGTGACATCCGAAGGCTAATTGGCATGTCCAAGGACGCATTCCAGGGCTGGAAAGAGTATTAAAGATTTATGAAGTGGGGGATCAATTCCATATTACAATCCATATATAAACTAAAGTTTCTATACATGTATATTCCTGAGATCCAAAAGCACAAGGATGCATTCCAGGAGCTGAGTAGAGTATTAAGAAACGGGACAATTTCACTAGAAACAAAGAGTAGAGTATTGGATTGATATGTGATGCCAGTTCTTCAATATGGCAGTGAATGCTGGATAATATAATCAAAGATAAAGGAAAAACTTGAAGCAACCAAAATGTGGTTCTAAAGAAGCATACAGGATATAAAGTGAGGGATCAATTCCATATTACAACCAATTTATAAACTGACCCCTCACTTTTTGGTCACAGCAGTTTCTATACATTTATATTCCTGAGATCCAAAAGCACAAGGACGCATTCCAGGAGCTGAGTAGAGTATTAAGAAGCAGGACAATTTCACTAGAAACACGAAGAGAGTACTGGATTGATAAGTGATGTCTGTTCTTCAATATGGCAGCCGGACAATATAATCAAAGATGATGGAAAAAATTTAAGCAACTGAAACGTGTCTCTACAGAAGGATGCTGCGGATATTATATACCGAGCATGTGAGCAATGATGAGGTTCTGGAAAGGATGTAAACAAAAAGAAAATTAATACTGAGCATTAGGAAGAGACAGCTAAATATTTTTGGACATGTGATTAGGAAGAAGGGCTTAGAGAATCTAATACTCACAGGTCAGAAAGAGGCAAAGAGAGACAAGGGAAAGCAGCGAATAACATACTTGAAGGACTTGAGCAGGTGGACATCAGAGCGGGGTTTGAGTGGGGTAACAGAAGAAAGCTTAGCCACCAGTGATAGGGAGACGTGGAGAGCCATGATCGCCTACGTCCTGAAGATTGGATGTTTAAGTGAAAAAACAGCAGCTATCCCCGTACATAACCACGACATCCATATATGTGATTAGATTACTTGAACTGAGCACCAATATCTCTAGATTGGGCTTACGGCCTATCACGTCGAATGCACCTGTTCGCGCTCGATCACCGAAGTTAAGCAACGTTGAGCCTGGTCAGTACTTAGATGGGTGACTGCTTAGGAATACCAGGTGCTGTAAGAGTTTAGTGACGGATGTGCGTGTTTTCGGCCTATCACGTTGAATACACTGGTTCTCGCTCGATCACTGAAGTTAAGCAACGTTGAGCCTGGTCAGTACTTAGATGGGTGACTGCTTAGGAATACCAGGTGCTGTAAGAGTTTAGTGACGGATGTGCGTTGTAGTGCAATGGATATCGGCTCGGAAAGACAAATCGGTGAGCCGAGTTCGAATTCCAGTTGAATACCCTGCATTCACTTAAGCACTGGTACCCTTGGGAAAGGTATTAATCCGTCTCTTTCCTCCAGTCATGGGTTAAATAACAAGGGTAGGACTTGGGGACCCTGCTCTTAACACAAATCCCAATGAATCTTGATACTCGAAAAGAAGAATGTTGTAAAAATAAAATAACCTTACCCAAAATATTCAATCATAAGCACTCTTTCTCTGAACCTCATCTAAAATGCCAAACCGCTCTTTTTAAATGTTTCTGGGAATTAAAGGAGAGAAACCTGTTCCTAAGGATAGAATGGAAGATTATATGTAAATCTCAAACGTATTATACTTTCAGAAATAGATGTAATTTATGCTTAGGTGCAAAAATTAGAATAATCAAATTAAAATAATAACCTTACCCAAAATCATTTGTTATGACCTTAAATGATCCCATAAGGATTGATAGTTCGTTAAATCTCAAAACAAACAAAAAAATCACCAGATTGGTTTCAGTTCAAACTTTTCCTTTCCTAAATTGGTTACCATCAAAGGCTATGATCCAGTCTGTCTTGCTATTTACTCATACCTCGGATGTGAAAGGAAAAATTCGTATATTTTTCGTCGTAAGTGAATGTGACATGAATTCGAACTCTGGGCTCTTATTCCGAGCCGCCTATCCATTACACCAACGATCAGCTTACTATATTAGTAAAGTTATTTGATACAAGCGCTCTGACAACTGCCCCAAAAGGTGGGGCATTTTTTTGGCTCGTCTCAGATTTTTCTCTGTAACATTTCATTACGTATGTCCTATCTTGTTTAGTTTTGTTTGCTAAATATTCTATTTTAATTTTTGCTTAGTCTTTTTCTTTGTTCGTTTGCACTTATAAAATATATTTAATAATAATAATAACAATAGAGAGAAGGCCTTTTCCGTTCTTATTTTTCGGTCATTCTTTGACGTCATTTTGTTATATTTAAATTTATTTTGTTTTCTTGCATCTTTCTTTGCAAATAGAAATAAGGTTAAAGATGGCGGATTATTATTTCTCTCCAGGCTTTTCTTTCTTCTTTCATTTCATGTTGCATCCGGCTTTTGTGCTTAGCGTTCCATATCTCTTCCTTGTTCAGTATTTTCTGCTATTCTTTCACTTTCTGTGCACGGACCAATATATATTTCAATGTAGTCTACTAATTTATTTTGTTTTGTTTTCTTGCTTCTTCCTTTGTAAATAGAGATGAAGTTAAAGATGGCGGATTGTAATTTCTCTACGGGCTCTCTTTTCTTCTTTATTTTTCATGTTGCATCCGGCTTTTGTGTTTAGCGTTCCATATCTCTTCCTTGTTCAGTATTTTCTGCTATTCTTTCACTTTCTGTGCACAGACCAATATGTTTTTCAATGTAGTTTATTACTAGTACTGAGTCACGTGTCATATATATATATATATATATATATATATATATATATATATATATTTAGTATATCGAGGCAGCAAGTAATTTTCTAGACATATGCTATTAAATATAAGAGACAATGAATGTCTATTATGTTTAATCATGAGCCGTTCTAAACGTCGTATTTTTGCTTTAATTTCAGTTGAAAATAAAGACAAAAATTCTCCAACATTTGGATAATTATTTATTGGTTTTCTTCTAAGCTTTCGGCTCACATGAGCCATCTTCAGAGAGGTAGTTTACACTGAAATATTATAAAATCCACCATCACCGACGATTTTATTTTGTGTTGACATAAAACTCCGCTTGGCGACGGCAGTAGTTACCAAAAATAATAAACGCAGTTCTTAAGTTTGCGATGCGGTTTTATGACGTCACAACGCGGGATAGCGCGAAATGACAACAAAACCATCTAGTCAAATGCAATGTAATATGTTATTTCCTGTTTTAAAGTTGATTTTATTGAGTGTTTTGATTTGATGTCAATGGCCTCCAATATCTGCAGATTCCTTTTACTGTGTGTATGAGTAAGGATCACTGTATTGTTGACCAAAATCTGTCTGATATTACCTACATGTTTATGTTTTTATATTGGTCATCCACATACAAGCCTGTTTCGCTGTATCACAGCTCATCAGTGTGGCTAGACACATCCACTTGCTTCTGGCCGGGATCGAAATCGAAACCCGACCGATTTGGTGTCAGTCGGAGTCGCTACTCCTTAAGCCATCGATGCATGGAATTAGGGAAGGGAAATTTTAACGTGTTGTATAGAAGCAGTGTATACACACGCCAGTCACCGAAAGAACTCAATTCATTTCTGAAGAGTCACGTATATATATATATATATATATATATATATATATATATATATATATATATATATATATATATATATACTGGCAGCTCGAGTCAAAATACTTTCCTTCCATCAACGAAGCTGCCTTTGTGAAGCTAGGTCAAAGACGTTGCTCGAACCTATGTTAAACCCCTTTTCTCCTTCTTCTTCTTCTTCTTCTTCTTCTTCTTCTTCTTTTCTTTCTCCTTTCTCTTCTTTTTATTATTTCTTTTATCTTTTTTTTCTTTTTTCCTTTTTCTATTTAATTTGTTTTTGTCTGGATATATTTGAAACATTCGTTGTCTTATGAATTTGGTCTGAGGAGAGGCTGGATTCTACAAATATCTTATTTTTGTTTCCTGATTATATATAATAATAATAATAATAATAATAATAATAATATATATATATATATATATATATTACTACCAATGGATTTGTAAAAATATCTAACTTTTGTTTCCTGATTATATATATATATATATATATATATATATATATATATATATATATCACTAATCATGTAAAATCAGTAAACGGAAAAATCTTAAATAGCTAATTTTAATATAAAGTTTTAAATATTTAAATCCATACAGAGAGCTCAGTGGATACTATCTAATGCAAAATGAAATACTTAAAAGAAAATCTCAAAGCATCATCTGAGGCGGTTATAAATTATAATTTATTTCAAAGGGTAAGATTTTTGTATCTATCTCTTCAATCCACGAATTACAAATATTTAAATGGTATAAGAATATTTACCTGACAGGACATCATCAACATAACATAAAAATAAATTATTTCATCTGGATGTTATAAAGTTGAGGTTATAAGAGGTGGAGCGAGGAGAGTAAAGTGTTCATCGGTCAAATATATATATATATATATATATATATATATATATATATATAACTGTGAATTTATCTTTGAACACGTCTCGAAAAACCCACCGACTATAAATGCGGTGTGGGGGGGTGAAATGGAAACAAAAATAGAAACGAACTAAGCACGTGAACATTAGTCAATGTATTAGTCGAAAGAAAAAAAACCCGAGACGAGGAACCTAGCACGTAAAGCGCTCAATACAATAGCAGAGCAAATAAATAAGTAGCTAACTTAGAGCCAACTTGCCCTGTCGATCCATTTGGTCAGTTGGCTCTAGAGTAGCTACTTATATATATATATATATATATATATATATACAACACATATGCATATAGATATATCCACACTCACGCATATACACGTAGAAAACACATATACACACATATATATATACACAACTTATGTTCACAAACTTACAGACAAACCGTATCTGGATCTAAATCAGGGACTTTTAGCTCTCGTTTCAGGAACTCTTTCCTGAATGATTTCTACTGTTTTCTTGTCCGTCATTTCAGGGGATTTGCCGTACTCGCTGCACTTGGTGAAAACTGTTTAAACCATAGCTGGTTTACAAACCTCATACATACACACAATTATCTAAACACTAATGCACACATGTAAAGTAATTATGCACATATATAGGCTTATATATAAAATACATAAAACAAAATCAACTCTAATTCCATCAACAAGTTATAAACATGGGATTAAATTCAACCCTAAATTAATTTTAAAAATATAATCAGCACAAAATCATAGTAAGCTTGCAAGTGAATTAGAATAGGTTAACTAAAATCATATTTAAAATGTAATTTAAATTTGTTTTTATAGCGGTATCAAAATAATCTCATTCCTTTTGTTTATAGCTGGATATTTTTCTTTAATTTGATTATTCTAATTTTTGCACCTAAGCATAAATTACATCTATTTCTGAAAGTATAATACGTTTGAGATTTACATATAATCTTCCATTCTATCCTTAGGAACAGGTTTCTCTCCTTTAATTCCCAGAAACATTTTAAAAGAGTGGTTTGGCATTTTAGATGAGGTTCAGAGAAAGAGTGCTTATGATTGCATAACCTCTGCTTCCAGAACCTGGCGGAAACTCTGATATATAAATTTTTAATTTTTTTTCTATTTTTGGTGAAAACACATGGTATATAACTTTTCGGATTTGCATATGCCTCCAACATGGCAGTTACGTTTGGTCCTATTATTACGAGAGAAATTGCTGTCAATTTCGAGATTGTTATACAATTTCTTTAATATTTTATTATTGTGTAAATAATTAATATTGTAGATGCTACTAGTGCAAGAGTAGGTAATTTTAAGGTTTTTCTATTAAATATCTTACTCAGCAGATTGTTTTGGTTTGTTAATCAATTTAAAAAATATTGCCCGATATTTATTTTGGATAGTTACCAGAATGTGGGTTGAACTAGATAACTCTTCATTTTTATGTCTAATTTTATTTATTCTGGTCTCTTTCGAGGATTCTGAGCAGACCGATTTTTACTTGAAACCACTTTTTGAGGGCATCATCGTAAGGGGTTTATTTTTTGTCAAAGATAGTGGGTTAACATTCATCCTGTCATCTTTTTATATAGATCGATCTGTTTAGAATTACTGATTCTTCTCTGAGTGTTTAAAAGTTTATGCCCACTAAGTTTTCGATTTTTAGCAGAGTCAAATGATTCCATAGGGATGTCGAAACTATCACACTAGCTTTTAATCGACGTGGAAGTTTTATTGGTTAATAATGACTCTCTAGAGTCAAATATTATCTTGGATTCATCATCCGTAATTTCTACATAGTTTTGGGTGAAATTCAAACAATCTAATAATAGATCTTTACATATGGAGGGGTAGAAATCTATTATAAAATCAACGTTTAAGTTTTGTGGAAAGATTCTTCCGATATTACAAAATGGTTCAATAATATTAAGAACAAAGACCGCCATTGTTCAATTTGATATAATATATTCATTTATATGTGTGTATTAGAGAATTGATAATAGTGTGTATGAATGAGGTTTGCCTGTAAGTTTGTGTACATGTGTGTTCATATGTTCGTGCATATATGTGCGTGTATATGTGTTTTTATATGTTTGTGTACGTCTGGGTGTGATGTGGATATGTTTATATGCATATCTGTTACATATATCTATATGTGTGTGTCTATGTGTGTATGGTTGTAAGGGTACGTATTTATTTTGATTTTACCGCTGAAATGTTTACCCGTCGCTACACTTGACCGATGAAAAGGATAGTCTTCCTCCTTCACCACATATGACCTCAACAAGAGACAATTTACTTTTTCTAGGTCAAGCCACTTGACTTCCTGATTTTTTAAAAAAATGTTCTGATAAAATTAAACTATTGCAAATTGATGAGATGGGTATAAAAACTTACCCGTCAAAATAAATTATAGTTTGCAATCACTTTAGATGAGTTTTACTTTATATATATATATATATATATATATATATATATATATATATATATATATATATATCGCTCATTCAGTAATGAATTAGAGCACTCTGGTTATTGGGCATGTATAATGATAATATGCACGCTAAAAAGTCTGCCTTCTACCGAGCGCCCATAGCTCAGAGGTAGAATTATTGACTGACGCTAATTCGGTCTAGTTTCAATCCTGAGTTAAAAGCAATCGGGGTCTAGCCATACTGATAAGCTGTGATACAGCGAAACAGATCTGTCTGCGGATGACTATTCATATATATATATATATATATATATATATATATATATATATATATATATATATATAGCCGAGGTTTATTAGAGGTTTCGGGTCTTTTGACATCATAACCACTCTCTCTGGCGACTCAGCCAATACTGATCAAGTGTCGATTTGTGTACTTTCGTCAGCTAAATTTTTTTCAATATTCTAAAATGCACACCATACGACGACTCTTCTTGGCAATTTAATTGTCCAATCGCTGATGACTTCCGGTTCCCTGCATAGTGTATGTTCATCCATGAAAAGGAAGGAAACCGAGCTTCAATTTCCATCTATCTATGATCATGAACGTGGCAGCGTGCTTAGCTTGAATTGGCAAGTGCAGATTTGATCCCTAGCCCTCAATATACATACACACACTCGCACACACAAAAAATGCACTCAAACATGACATTCTGCTTACACTTATCTTCACTTTCGTTCATGTTAATATTCAGGCAATGTTAACCTCCCCCCCCAAAAAAAAAATCAAACTCATAACACTGGCAGGGAGCAAACAGGTGCTAGATTCTAGCCAAGAATCAACTGGAGGTAACAATGGTTCGGGGTACACTAATTCTGTCCCGTAGTCAAGCTTCCATTGTCGAATGTAGTTTTAGGTCATATCTAGGACCCAATATATATATATATATATATATATATATATATATATATATATATATATATATTGTATTATGATATTAAGAATTGTATTAGTATATAATAATAATATCGTAAATTTTATATAAAAAGATTAAAATAAATTTAAAAAATGTTTAATAAAGAAATGGATATTAAAAAATGTTATAAATTAAAAATCTTGAAACATTAGAATAAAATACATTCTGAATTTGAATAAAAATAGTATATTATACTCAAAGGTCCCTTAAAATTAGATCAAAAATATAAAATGTTTTCTTTTTTCTTCATCGCTTTTCTTTTTTGTTTTTTGTTTTAGAAAAAGCTGAGATGAAGAGAAAGCTGAAAGAAAAAAGTTTGTAACAATAATTGATACATCAACGGAAATAGGGTTTAGACAGGGGTTTTAAAATAAGTTGACGTTAAGATTGAAAGAAGAAATCATGTATTCCCTAAAGATATAAATTTTTTTCAAATTTAAAATGAATCTCTAATCAGATTAGTTAAATTGAACACATATATAAACTTTATGTCTTTCCGTATCTATAAATGACAAACGTATTGTTTCTTATATTTACATGAAAATCATTTTCACAACTATGATCTCACATTGCCTGATGACAATGTAGAAATCTCGAAACATAGAAATTTCCGTGTCGCAATGCATTTTGAATTAAAAACAAAATTATATATATATATATATATATATATATATATATTTAATCATATCACCCCGGGCAAGGCGGTAAGGCCACTGGTGTGCAGGGGGCTACGTAAGAGTGAAAAGATTGGAAAAGAGAAAGCTTGAAACCACATCCTAAACAGGGAACAAGGGATGAGCCTCTACACCTGTTCAATAGACATGGGTATATATATATATATATATATATATATATAGATAAAATGTAGAGGGGAGTAGCCATTTTCAACATGTATTATGACATACATCGTCAACCCAATTTAAACAAAGAATGAGAAAAAATTCTAATGCCGGAGCCTTGATCTAGTAAAGGAAGGGGTTAGGGAATATTGGCTTTTAGGTTTAAGCTAGCGGAATTTTAGTACTAATTTCTTCTATGGTAGTGGGATGTATGTGGCATGACTATTGAGTTAGTAGTGGTAGTATGTTTGCTCCTGTTATCGAAGAGTTCCGACAGATACCGAAGTTACCCAGAGACCAGACTAGCTCTGAGCTCCACTCAGCTAGAATAAGTTACTTGGACATACTATTTCACTTCAAGATTTGTATATATTTATTTCTATTAATAGTATTCTTGAATTGACTAACCCGCGTTCCAGTTTGTATATTACGTTCAAATATAACCTGCTTTCTATCTCCATACCGGTTTTTGTTGTTCATTATTTTGGCGGTTCCTCATCCGAAATCTACAACACTATCAGTTTCCCTAACCCTAATTTAAGATATCAAATAGCCCTTTTCCGTAAACACTTTATCTGTGGATTTAGACTATTTTCTTTTAATTCCCGGTGTTTATGGTAAAAGGCTATTTGATATCTTAAATAGGGGTTAGTAAAGCAGTGCCCGTGTGTATAAAGCCATTGCTTCCAAATTCCCTCCGAAATCCCCATATAAACATTAAATTTATTCTTATTTTTCTTAGGGATGATGGCCTGATAGATCACATTTGCAGATCTACATTTACCCTCCAAGTGAAGAGAACACACTCTTTTACTATTTCTAATTCTCCGGCATTTTTCATTTTTTTTTTTTATAAAAGTGTTCAATACAATAAATATTATCATCTCAGAGTTCTCGACAGGCTCCAAATGAGAATCTGTAATGTGAGTGGTCTCGATTTGGCAGCTTGACTGGCGGGATGTGGGCTTCCCTCTGTCTATTCTACAAATGTTTTCATGGCTTCTGCTCGGACGACCTTAAGTCGCTGGTGCTCCACCAAAAGAATTTAATCGTGCAACCGGACTGGCAACAAGATCCAACCCATTTACAATCAGATCAAAAAAATACAGCCAACAATTCTACTTCATTAGCTTCTTTTCTCGCACTTCCCCCCTGTGGAAATCCGTTCCATATTCTTGCTTTCCTGACGGCTACAACCTCCAGGAATTAAATGCAATGTCAAAACCCATCTCTTATCCACTTGACTCCAGTTCTTTCTACATTACCCTGTATATCTCTCTTCACACCTGTATTCCCGTCCTTCTCTTGCCATTTCTCTGACACCCACTGTAACTTGTTCGTCTTTCATTCTACTCTGTTTAAACTTTTACTCTTATGTAGCCCGCTGCGCATTAGTGACGGTACTGCTTTGCTTGGGATGAAACGATTAAAAAAATAGAGCATAATATAATCATATGATTAAACTAGCAGTATAGCCCGGCGTTGCTGAAAGCTTTAAAACTAATCCATGGTCCTGTTTAAACTTTTACTCTTATGTAACACCCTGTGCATCATTGACGGTACCGCTTTCCTTGGGGTGAAACGATTAAAAAAATAGAGCATAATGTAATCATAATTTATTATAACAAAGAATCAATGTATAACAGTAATATATAATAACTAGCAGTATAACCCGGCGTTGCTCGGGTGTAATGAAAGATTTAAAACTAATCCATGGTCCTGAAGCTCAGATTCAGCCTAAAGAATATTTGTGTGAAGTTTTGTGAAAATCGGATAAAAATTGTGGACACACAGACAGATAAACAGACACACACACAAACATCTTGCCTTTTATATATATTATCGATTTTCTGCACTATTGTAAGAACTGCAGCCTTGAAACTTTTGAATATTTTTTCTTATGTCTTTGTATATGAGTGTATGAAATTTGATTAAAATCAGACCACTCCTTCTATAACCCGATTTTTTCGATTATCGATTATCGAAATTTATTTAGGGTACTTCGACACAAAACCTAGCTAAGAACACTCGCAGACGCTTATAGTACAACTGTGTAAATTTTGAAGAAATTCGGTTCAGCCCTTTCGGAGTCTAGAGTTAACGGACCCACACACACATAGACACATATACACAAAGTTCCATTTATAAATAAGTTTAGATAAGTACAGGAACAGAACATCACTATCGAAATATTTTTGGTATCTAAAAGAAACAAATAATTCTCTGAGAATGAAAATTCTACTGGGTGTATTAAGCAATTCGCGGACGTACGATAGTAGAAGCTTATGGCGTCTCACATGACCACGCGAGAGTGAAGACGAGAAGAATTAGGTATGGAAAGCTATTCGGGAAAATCAATCGCTTCTGTTATCTATTATAGGCATTGGTTCGGATCTGTTCAACATGTACGGCGAGAACATTTTGAGGTCCATAGATGCTACGCCAGGATTTGTTATTGGAGGCCACAATTTGAACAACATAAGGTATGCAGATGATACAGTGCTGATTGCAGACACGGAAAGAAAACTATAAAACCAGAGGGTAGCTGTGGAGAGTGACAAAAAGGACGACAAAATAAACTGTAAGAAAACTGAATGGATGGTCATCAGCAAATAGAGCAACCTAAAATGCCAAATACAGGTGGGGGATACTAGAATCAAGCATGTACCAACATTTGAATACCTAGGAAGTGTTCTAACAGGAGATGGAAAGTGCGACACAGTGATCCGAAGGCGAATTGGCATGGCAAATGATGCGTTCCAGTAACTGAGTAAAGTATTAAGACACAGGAAACTTTCACTAGAAACAAAGAAGAGAGTACGAGATTACTATGTGATATTAGTTCTTCAATATGGCAGTGAATGCTGGACAATATCATCAAAGATGAAGGAAAAACAGGAGATGGAAAGTGCGACACCGAGATCCGAAGGCGAATTGTCATTGGTGAAGGACGCGTTCCAGAAACTGAGTAAAGTATTAAGAGACATGAAACTTTCACTAGAAACAAAGAAGAGAGTACTAGATTACTATGTGATATCAGATCTTCAATATGGCAGTGAATACTGGACAATATCATCAAAGATGAAAGAAAAACAGGAGATGGAAAGTGCGACACCGAGATCCGAAGGCGAATTGTCATTGGCGAAGGACGCGTTCCAGAAACTGAATAAAATACTAAGACACAGGAAAATTTCACTAGAAACAAAGAAGATAGTGCTAGATTGCTATGTGATGTCAGTTCTTCAATACGGCAGGATAATATTATCGAAGATGAGAAAAAAACTTGAAGCAGCGGAAATGTGGTTCTATAGAAGGATGCTGCAGATATCATGGACAGAGCATGTGAACAATGAAGGTGTTGGAAAAAATGTCAGCGAAAAGAAAATTAATAGTGAGCATCAGAAAAAGACAACTGAAGTTCCGGGGACATGCAATGAGGAAAGAGGGCTTGGAGAACATGATACTGACAGGTCATATATAAGAAAAAAGAGACAGAGAAAGGCAGCGGATAATATATTTGAAGGATCTTATCAGGTGGATGACGGAACGGAGGTTGCGAGGTGTAACAGGAGCAAACATACTAAGAGCAACCAGGGATAGGAAGACGTGGAAAGCCATAATCGCCTACGTCCTGAAAAGACAGGGAACATAGAAGAAGAAGTATGTATCTTGATTTTGTGGTGGCACGTTCTGTCAATTGCTACATTTGACCGATGAATAGTTTACTTTTCATAACTCTACCATCTATGACATTAACTTTACGACTTCCGAGAAATAATTCCTGTATTTTAATGTGCTGATAAACTTAAACCATTTGTAATTTCCAACTGATAAGATAGGTAATAAAATCTTACCTGTTGAAATAAATTATATTTTATAACCGCTTCAGCTGATGTATTGACTTTTCTTTTATGTATGTCATTTTGACAAAATACGATACCAAGAATTGACGAAGATGCTCGGCAGCCTCGACATATTTGGGAAAGACATAAGAGTAATCAAGAATCTCTACTGGCAGCCAAAACGCCTGCATAAGGCCAGGAAACGAGTTCAGCAGATATGCAAACATAGAAAGGGGCGTAAGACAAGGATATGTTTTTTCACCTCATCTACGCAACTTGTATAGCGAGGCAATTCTGAGGCCCCTAGAACTGATACGCGTTGTGGTACAGTTTATATCGGCTCGGAACGAGGACTCGGGGAGCCGAGTTCGAATTCCAGCCAAATTCATTGCATTCACTTACGCGCAAATACCTTGGGAAAGGTATTAATCCGTATATTCCTTCCAGTTATGTGTTAAATAACAGGACAGATTGGGTTCTATATCCTTGGTCAGCAACCAGTCTACCGCAGAAAGCAATGGCAAACTACTGCGTGTATCACGTATGGCACTTAACTGACTGACTGAAGGTACGCAGATGATACAGTGCTGATAGCAGACACAGAATGAAACTACAAGACCTCCTACAGAAGGTAGCTGAGAAGAGTGACAAGGAAAGACTACAATAAACTGCACGAAAACCGAATGCATGGTCATCAGTAAAAAGTGGAGCCCAAAATGCCAATTACAGGTGGGGGATACTAAAATCAAGCAGGTGCAAAAATTTAAATACCTGGGAAGTGTTATAACAGAAGACGGAAAGTGCGACACAGAGATCTGAAGGCGAATTGGCATGGCGAATGAAGCATTCCAGAAGTTGAGTAAAGTATTAAGAGACAGGACAATTTCGCCAGAAACAAAGAAGAGAGTACTGGATTGCTACGTGCTGTCCGTCCTTCAATATGGCAGTGAATACTGGATAATATCATCGAAGATGAAGGAAAAACTTGAAGTAAATGAAATGTGGTTTTAAAGAAGGATGCTGCGAATATCATTGATCGAGTATTTGAGCAATGATGAGGTTTTGGAAAAGATGGAAACGAAAAGGAAATTAATACTGAGCATCAGGAAGAGACAGCTGAAGTTTCTGGGACATACAATGAGGAAGGAGGGCTTGGAGAAACTGATACTAACAGGCCAGATAGAGGGGAAAAGACAAGGTAAAGCAGCGGATAACATATTTGAAGAATCTGATCAAGTGGATGAGGGTTGCGTGGTGTAACAGGAGAAAGCGTACTAAAGTCCACCAGGGATAGGGAGACGCGGAAAGCCATGATCGCCTACGTCCTGAAAGGACAGGGCACATAGAAGAAGATATATGCCAACTGTTTATAAAAAATTATAATGTGGATATAAATTGGGGGATTAAATCTATATTATAATTAATATATAAACTGATCCCTCATTTTGTATCCATGCTAGTTTCTGTACATTTATATTCTAGATAGGGATAGGGAGATGTGGAAAGCCATGATTGCCTACGTCCTGAAAGGACAGGGCACATAAAAGAAGAAGATATATTACTCTGGTTAATATCCATTGAGCTCTAAATATAGATCTATCCCTTTAATGTTTTAATAATCATTTTGAATTTTTCTCTATGTTTACAGATTTGACATCTTTATATATATATATATTCATCCGCAGACAGATCTGCTTCTCTGTATCACAGCTCATCAGTACTGTTAGACATCCGATTTCTCATCAGTACGGTTAGGCATCCAGGATTGAAACCCGACCGAATTGATATCGCTTCTGTAGAAGAAGGCAGACTTTTAGCGCGTTATATACAATGTAAATATACGCCAGTAGCTGAGATTGTTCTAATTCATTACTTAATGAACGATGCGGAGATGCGTAAGTAGCTACTGTTTTTACAAAGTCTAACATTCTTCCAGAGTGCTCAATCAGGGCGTGAGAGAATTGTCATCTGCAGACTGATTTGTTTCGCTTCTAGAGTTTTCTAATTCATTCCTGAATGAACGATGCGTATTCAAAGAATCCGTTCCCCCGCTATCAATCTAAAAGTAAACTTTACTACGGAGTACAAAACACGGAGAATAGATATAACTAATATAACACTCTTGAGGAAGTCTAAGGCACTGACCAAAAACACTCGTGACATTGTTTACTCTCGCCTCGATCAAAAATCTGCCGAGGCTGACAAAGCAAACCTCGCCGACGAGCTTGAAAAGGACCTCCAATCCGTGGCGGACTGGTGTAAGAAATGGCTCGTGAATTTTACTGCTTCTAAAACGAAGCGGCTAACTATTAACCAACATAGACAATCGCTCCTACCAACTATTTGCAGGGATCAGGCTAGTCTCCCTGAAAGTAAAACACTGCGCTTCTTCGGGTTAACTCTCACAACAGATCTCAAGTTGAATGACTATATAGAATCCGTAGCTAAATCTGCTGTTAATCGGTTCTCTGTGCAGGGCCAGGAAGTTTTTCCCGGCTGAAACAATCCTGCCAATATACAAATCTACCATCCGCCCGTGCATTAAATACTACTGTCATATCTGGTCGGATGCTCCTTCTGTCCACCTTGGGGTCCTTGACAAAATTAAATCTGCAATGTGGTCGATCCCGACTTGATAGCTAAGATACAGTCACTTTCTCACCGGTGCAGTGTGACTTCCCTTTGTCTCTTTTACAAGTACTTTCACGGCTTTTGCTCTGATAAACTTAGCTCACTGGTGCCCCCTTATATCCATATTTACTCGAGCCACAAGATTAGCAACTAGGTCCCACTCTTTTACTGTGAAACTAATAAGATGTAAACGCAAATTCTACTCCATCAGCTTCTTTTCTAGCACCTCCCGCCTGTGGAATTTCCTTGCCTCCTCGACAGCTACAATCTCCAAGAATTTAAATGTAAAGTCAACAGTCATCTCCTATCTCACTAACTTGCATCCTCTCTCTTATGCTCTCATCTCATTTCTGCACTATTCCCATACCTCTTTTACTCGCATCCTGACACCCCCTATAACCTGTCAGTCTTTCTCATAACTTTCTTCCTATGTAACCCACTGCAAAACAGTGGCAGTATAATACCTTGCTTGGGGCGATACGATGATATGTATATATGGACAATTTTCATATTCTTTAACTCCTAGAAAACTCCAAAAAGTTAGAATGTTGGAAAAACTCAAAAAAAAAAAAAAAAAAAAAAGATTGATTAAATCCTCCTTGTTAGCTGTTCAATGAAAGATGTTTTTTTTTAATTATTTTACACCAAGCAAGGCGTTAACATCACTGATGTGCAGGGGGTGACATAAGAGAGTTGAAGTATTAGGAGAGTGAAGACAAAGACGAACCAGCTACAGCAGGTGAAAGAGAAATGGCTAGAGAAGAATGGGAACACAGGTGTGAAGACAGTTGCGAAGATAGAGGGAAAGGAAAAGAACAAGATACACGGGGTGATGCAGAAAGAACTGGATTAAAGTGGATAAGAGATAAGAATAGATTTCACATTTAAATTCCTGGAGGGTTTAGCCGCCAGGAAATCAGGAAGGGAATTCCGCAGGCGGGAAGCGCAAAAAAAGAAGCAGATTGAATAGATGCTTAAAAGAAAGTTTGATGCCCAACTATACATTATTATATCAGTTTAGTCACTTAAGTGCCATACGTGATACACGCTTGGGCGATCATGTCTCGAAAGAGACATGACTGACTGGGCAGCAGATTATCCCGCAGTAGGTTGCCATTACTTTCTGCGGTAGACTGGTTGCCGACCAAGGTTATAGAACCCAATCTGTCCTGTTATTTGTCTCATAGCTAGAGGAGGAATAGATGTATTATATTTTTAATTAGTAATTAGTGGGGGATCAGTTTATTACTATATATTAATAGAAAACCGATCCCCCACTTTATAACCAGTAGAAACTTTCATCATGTTTGCAACTATTATATTCAGTCAGTCAGTTAAGTGCCATACGTGATACACGCTTGGGCGATCATGTCTCGAAAGAGACATGACTGACTGGGCAGAAGATTATCCCGCAGTAGGTTGCCATTGCTTTCTGCGGTAGACTGGTTGCCGACCAAGGTTATAGAACCCAATCTCTCCTGTTATTTGTCTCATAGCTAGAGGAGGAATAGATGTATTATATTTTTAATTAGTAATTAGTGGGGGATCAGTTTATTACAATATATTAATAGAAAACCGATCCCCCACTTTATAACCAGTAGAAACTTTCATCATGTTTGCAACTATTATATTCAGTCAGTCAGTTAAGTGCCATACGTGATACACGCTTGGACGATCATGTCTCGAAAGAGACATGACTGACTGGGCAGAAGATTATCCCGCAGTAGGTTGCCATTGCTTTCTGCGGTAGACTGGTTGCCGACCAAGGTTATAGAACCCAATCTGTCCTGTTATTTGTCTCATAGCTAGAGGAGGAATAGATGTATTATATTTTTAATTAGTAATTAGTGGGGGATCAGTTTATTACAATATATTAATAGAAAACCGATCCCCCACTTTATAACCAGTAGAAACTTTCATCATGTTTGCAACTATTATATTCAGTCAGTCAGTTAAGTGCCATACGTGATACACGCTTGGACGATCATGTCTCGAAAGAGACATGACTGACTGGGCAGAAGATTATCCCGCAGTAGGTTGCCATTGCTTTCTGCGGTAGACTGGTTGCCGACCAAGGTTATAGAACCCAATCTGTCCTGTTATTTGTCTCATAGCTAGAGGAGGAATAGATGTATTATATTTTTAATTAGTAATTAGTGGGGGATCAGTTTATTACAATATATTAATAGAAAACCGATCCTCCACTTTATAACCAGTAGAAACTTTCATCATGTTTGCAACTATTATATTCAGTCAGTCAGTTAAGTGCCATACGTGATACACGCTTGGACGATCATGTCTCGAAAGAGACATGACTGACTGGGCAGAAGATTATCCCGCAGTAGGTTGCCATTGCTTTCTGCGGTAGACTGGTTGCCGACCAAGGTTATAGAACCCAATCTGTCCTGTTATTTGTCTCATAGCTAGAGGAGGAATAGATGTATTATATTTTTAATTAGTAATTAGTGGGGGATCAGTTTATTACAATATATTAATAGAAAACCGATCCCCCACTTTATAACCAGTAGAAACTTTCATCATGTTTGCAACTATTATATTCAGTCAGTCAGTTAAGTGCCATACGTGATACACGCTTGGGCGATCATGTCTCGAAAGAGACATAACTGACTGGGTAGAAGATTATCCCGCAGTAGGTTACCATTGCTTTCTGCGGTAGACTGGTTGCCGACCAAGGCTATAGAACCCAATCTGTCCTGCTATTTAACCCATAACTGGAAGGAATATACGGATTAATACCTTTCCCAAGGGTATTTGCGCGTAAGTGAATACAACGGATTCAACTGGAATTCGAACTCGGCTCCCCGGTTTCTCGTTCCGAGCCTATATATACTGTACCACAACGCATATCAGTTACAAAAAGAAAAACTCAATAAAAATTGATTAAATCATCCTTGTCGGTCGTATTCAATAAAAGATGTTTAAAATAAAAGTTTATATATATATATATATATATATATATATATATATATATATATATATATATATATATATTAACATGCGCTGTGGACATAGAAGAATCCAAAGGAGTATCCTTTACATATAATGGTAGGATAACTCTCTACGAGAGCTCTAAACATATATGCGTATAAATACATATAGAGTAAATATAAGAAAAATTAAGACAGACGCGTTATTTCATGGTAATTCGGAAGTATAGGCCTATTTCAGGCGAGCCATCTTCAGCTTCCATCTTTATTCAACGAAGGATTTTACATGAATCATGAACCATGTAGAATCCTTCGTTGAATAAAGACGGAAGCTTTATCTGACTTAATTTTTTCTTATATATATATATATATATATATATATATATATATATATATATATATATATATCCAAGTGAGTAAGGAACGAAGAAAAAATTCACAACGTTCAAAACATCAATTTAAATCAGTGCCCGATATAAAACAGAGCTGTGAACATTTATTATAAATTATAGTTTAGAACAGGTACAAATTATCATCTGCTACAAAGTGCAGATTTTGAAATGACATTGAAATGACAGTATCTCATCAGGTAGTGTGGAAAGGAATGGAAATTCTTTTTCTTATATTTTGTCGAATTGTGTGTGAGATCTTTGAGATGTAGGTGGGGTGGGAAATGGGAAATAAGGGTTGTATGTTGTCAGTAAGAATTTTAACCGAAAAGAGCAAATATATATATATATATGTGTCTGTGTGTATGCGTGTGCGTATATATATATATATATATATATATATATGTTTATGTGTGTATATATATATATATATATATATATATACATATGTGTGTCTATATATATATATATATATATATATATTATATATATATAAAAATGAATAAAGAACGAAGAAAATAATTGCAATGTTCAAAATATTAATTTAAAACTGTTCAATATAAAAATAAAGCAATGAATATTTATTATTAAAATAAAAGTTTTTTACATACATATATATAAATATATATGTGCCTGTAGAAATCTCGAAACATAACAGAAATTTCCGTGTCGCAATGTATTTTTAATTAAAAAACAAATTTATATATATATATATATATATATATATATATATATATATATAACAAACTTTGTAACTGTAGAAACACAAACCAATGCCTCATTCATAATAAATTTTTAACGAAATCCTTAATATATATGCGTCCGAGTTCATCCATGGAGAACGCCAAAGATGAAAAATATATATATCGGAAACACCATGAACGTATTTAAAAGGCGCTTTTACAATCACTTCTCATCCTTCAATAACAAAGAAAAACAAAACATGACTTCTCTTTCCAAACACTTTTGGAAGTTAAAAAACGAAATTAAAACACCTTAAGTTAAATGGAAAATCCTCAAACAAGCCAGAACAATAAAGGAACCATGTTTCCTTTGTCTTTAAGATAAAATTGAAATCATTAAATACATGAATAGCAACAAACTTTTAAACCAGAGGCATGAAACCACAGTAAACTGCAAACACATGAAAGAACTAACCTTACAATCATGCTAAAAAAGACTGCAAAAGCCAAAACTAGGATCCCCTAGAGACGATTCACTTTTATAGTACTAACAACACGCTTACATCAAATTTTACCTATTACACACCACAAACTATAATCTATTTTAAAGTTTTAAAGAAAAAGTGATTTCCTAAATTCAAAGTTAATGTTAAATATACAAAATTAGATTAATTATAGTTGTACAAATAAACATTAAGGATAGATTCAATCCCATCCCTCCCACCCTTTACACTTCTTTACTCTCCCCCCTTAATAAACCGAAAGAATAAAGGATAGTCAGGCGGCCATAAAACCTATACCCCATCTTGTAATGTTAAATCTGTCTACAAAATTCCCGACACTTTCATTAATCAACTATATCCCCTACCCACCCCACTTTCTTCAAAATTCTAACAAACAATTTACAAGAATTATTCCCTTATCACCAACCCCCACCAACATCCCCACAAACATCTCACACTTGCCAAATATAAGAAAAGAGGCCTTCCATTCCTTTCCACACCACCTGATGAGACATTGTAAGTCCAATCTCGAAACATAATGTACAATTTGTAGTGGATATCTATAAAAAAATTGTACATGTTCTAAAATATACTTTATATATATATATATATATATATATATATATATATATATATATATATATTAATCATTTCATCTCATGATGACGTCTTCCTGTAATCCAGCTACTTGGAGGCATGGCCGGTTTGATACTGTGTATAAGGGAGGAATGAGAAAAAGACAAAATATGAACGGGATTCAAAGAGACAGAACATGTCCATTGATATTGCTTTTAGATATTTGAAGGTTGTAAACGCAAGTGAGTTCCACAGCCGGGAAATGCAAGAAAAGATAATTTTGGAGTAGAAATAGCGTTTGTGTTTAGTGATTTGTCCTGGAAAGTGGCATATATCTGATTCGTGATAGATAAGCGGTTTAGGCAAATGTAACCGGGTCTAACAATCTAGCATGTAGATATAATGGGCAGTACTCGTCGTATGCAGTATCCTGAGACGTAGGCGTAGTCAATAGCCGTAGATCTATGGACGTAGATAGTCGAAGACCTGTAGACCTGTAGTCGTATGGACGTAGACCTCTATGCGTCCTCGCCTTCGTCTATATTTATGGCTGACACCAGCCAATCACATTACTGTGAGGAGGAACCAAGGTATATGCATATTCATTACCTATTCATCACATCATTTAGCTATTTCAACCATAAAAGGTTGGGACCTAAATGCCATGCTTGAAGTATGTATTCGGGAAACTGGGGGAAAAATATGTGGTCAGAGCAATTGCTATGAAAGACAGAGGGAAGTCATGTCACGTCAGTGAGAAAATGACTGAAGTCGAGATGCCAGGTCAGGACCGATTACATTGCAGACCCTTCTTTGGATTTTGTCAAAAATCTCGAGATGCACCTATCTATATGGTGATTTTCGCAGCTTGGATGTGGCACAAGGCTGAAAGTATGAGTCACCCTTTGAGAATTGTACTCACTACTCTGTGGTAATGATTCAAGCGAGACAAGCTTTCTGAGAGAGTCAGAGACACAGAGAGACTAAGTTAGTTAAATGCCATACGTGATACACGCTTGGGCTATCATGTCTCGAAAGAAACATTACTGAGTGGGCAGAAAAATAACCCGCAGTAGGTTGCCCTTACTTTCTGCGGTAGACTGGTTGCCGGCCAAGGCTATAGAACCCAATCTGTCCCGTTATTTAACCCATAACTAGAGAGAAAAGGCGGATTAAGAATTTTCCCAAGGGTATTTGCGCGTAAGTGAATGCGAGGAATTCAACTGGAATTCGAACTCGGTTCCTTGATTTCTCGTTCCGATTCGATATCCACTGCACCACAACGCAGAGAGTAAAAAGAGAGCGAAAGAGTGCAAGTGTGGTAAATAAGTTGCGCGTTATTTAACAATGATCTTTCCGTCAGATTCCTTCTTTTTTTCTTTCTTTCTTAAAATTGCCTCAAACCTTCATGATTTCTTCCTTTTTTTAAAATCGATTATTTTTTTCTTTCTTTTTTTCTTTCTCAATATCAGCTACACCCACTCTTTCTCCTGATATCGGCCGCGCTAACATGAACGCTATTTCTTTCTTTCTTTCTTTCTTTCTTTCTTTCTTTCTTTCTTTCTTAATATTGCCTCATATTTTTTATTGCCTTATATTTTTTTAATATTAACCCTCTTTCTTTCTTTCTTTCTTTCTTTCTTTCTTTGTTCCCCCCTCTCTCTTGATTACTTTTTTTCATCCAACGCACTCTTTGTCTTTCTTTCTTTCTTTCTTTCTTTCTTTCTTTCTTTCTTTCTTTCTAAATATCAACCACGCGCACACATACACATACTCACACTCTTGATTTCTTTCTCGTTAACATTGACCCTCTTTCTTTCATTATTTCTTTCTCACACTTTCTTTCTTTCTTTCTTTCTTTCTTTCTTTCTTTCTTTCTTTCTTTCTAAATATCAACCACGCGCACACATACACATACTCACACTCTTGATTTCTTTCTCGTTAACATTGACCCTCTTTCTTTCATTATTTCTTTCTCACACTTTCTTTCTTTCTTTCTTTCTTTCTTTCTTTCTTTCTTTCTTTCTTTCTAAATATCAACCACACACACACATACTAACACTCTTGATTTCTTTCTCGTTAACATCGACCCTCTTTCTTTCATTATTTCTTTCTCACACTTTATTTTTTCTTTCTTTCTTTCTTTCTTTCTTAATATGATCCACACACACTCTCTTGAGTTCCTTCTTTTTAAAATCGACTTTCTTTCTTTCTTTCTTTTTCTTTCTTTCTTTCTTTCTAAATATCGTTCATTTCGTTATTTCTTTTTTTCGTTCTTTCTTTCTCATAAATGATTATTTTCTTTTGCAATGTTATTTTTCGTTTTTTCTATTTCTTTTTTTTTTTTCGGCCTCCGTTTCCTTCCATCTTTTCCCCCATTCCGAATTCCTAACTCCTTTTCCCGTCTCCGCGCACTCCTCCCCAACAAAACCCTCAGCTCGCTATCCGCTTCCTAGTGTGTGCACACAGAATAACAATAGGCCATCATTTCGGACTCGCTGTCTGGTCTGCCGCCTTCGGCTGAGTTGGTGTTGTTTTAGTGTTGCTCTTCTGGTATGTTCTAATAAAATCATCGCGTATGTAGCGTCATGTCTGCGCACACAATGGTAATTTGAACAGAGACACAAGCCGGGGCGGTAGAATATTGGTTAGAGCAACGAACTCGTTCTTAGTGACATAGTAGCGTCGGATTATGTAATTTCATTTGTGCTGACGGCTAAAACGCGTTGGGTGACACAGTGTGGGTCGAGAACTCAATACTTTAGATAGGATGGAATGTGGTGCAAAAGGTTCATGGTTCGATTCGGAGTATCTGATCGGTGTTTTAGCTTAGATGCCTCTAGTCGTTTCGGAATAAGTATATTTACCAAAGTGCGCTCGAAAACACACACGCACACACACGCACACATACACACACACACACACACACACACACACACACACACACACACACATACGTTCTTTGGTTTCCTTGCAGATATTACTATTAATAATTATGAGTTACGCCCCTTTGATTTCTTCTCTGTATTTAATTTTCTTTTTAATTTTAAATTTAAATTTCAAATTTTTATCGTCATGTAATTTTTGTCCATTTAAATTTTACTCTTGATAAATTAAAAAAGGGTAGCCAAATATTATAAGATTTTATTCTTATGAACATCTAATGAACTTAAATTCAAAACCCTTAAAAGGTCGGTTCGTAACATGCATCTGATGGTTGCGAAATGCATGAAACTCCGAGTCGTGTCATCTACATAGGATATTATGTATATATGTATATACACTAACGGCCATAATTATTAGGTCACCCCCGTGTTCTAAAGAAATGATTCTATTTTTTAGTATTTATTTCCAACTGAATAATTGCAAATGAAAATAAAATGGATCTTTTGTTAATACTGCACAATAACATGTGCATCAAATGAATTTATAAATATTTAATAATTATCTATATTGCAGTTTCATCAATGAAAGAATGAATAAAATTTAGGGTGATTCGGACGAGTTCATCTTTGCTTTCTTGCCTTGTAAAATTTTGCAGATTAATAATAACAAAGGAACCATTCTATTTTCATTTAGAATTATCCACTAAAAATAGTATGAAATACATCATTTCTTTTAAAAAAAACCTAAGGTGTCCTAATAATTATTGCCGGTAGTGTATATATATATATATATATATATATATATATATATATATATATATATATGTGTGTGTGTGTGTGTGTGTGTGTGTGTGTGTGTGTCTGATACAGCGAAACAGGCTTCTATGTGGATGTCTAATATATTATGCTCTCATTACGATTGAGCTCTTTAGAGAGAAAACATTTTAAAAACATTTAACACATCTGCGATGTACGCGTTACTCTTTAATCATGAATTGAGTTCTCTCGGTGATTGACGTTTGTATACACCGTATATATATAACACACAAAAATTTCCCATCTCGCATTCAATGCACTTATGGCTTAGGGAGTAAGGACTCCGACTGACGCAAGATCGGTCGAGCTTCGGCTGGAAGCAAGCAGAAGTCTAGCCACATGGACGATCTTTGATGCAGCAAAACAGGCTTGCATGTGGATGATTTCTTATATGTTCGTTGTTCTTTCAGGACGTAGGCGATCATGGCCTTCCTCATCTCCCTATCCCTAGAGGCTCTTAGCACGCTTTCTCCTGTTACACCACGCAACCCCCGTTCTGTCACCCACCTGCTCAGGCACTTCAAATATTTTATCCGCTGCTTTCTCCTGTTTTTTCACCTCGCTATCAGGTTCTCCAAGCCCTCTTTCCTCATTGCATATCCCAGAAACTTTAGCTATCTTTTCCTGATGCTCAGTATTAATTTCCTTTTCGTTTCTATCCTTTCCAAAACCTCATCATTGCTCACATACTCAATCCATTTATAATTAAACAGTATCATATATTTATTTCTACCGGCCTAATTATTTATGATAATTTTTTGTTACGAAGGATTCGAATCTGCGACCCCTATTCACATAGGGAAAGCCCAGTTGAGATTTGTATGAAGATGCTCATATATTCAGATAAATATCTTATCATAAGAGTAGATTTTCGGTTAAATAGTACAAAATGGAAACAAAAGTAGGTGATTTACAATCTCCAATGATTATTACTTTAACAAAAAAGAAAAAAAATTCAATAAACAGGAATGTTCTGTGCAAAATTTCATGAAATTAAGTAAGTGCGTGTGTGTCTGTTGGAGGGGGGTAACATATTTAAAACATTTTTTTACCAAAATTAAAAAAAAACATGTTACAAATAATTTCATTCATTTGTAAATAAGTCCTGAAAATTTCATTAAAATTGGACAATCATTTGATTTTTACAAGAATGTCCAAATAAATGTGTTTTCAACGGAAAACAAGCGCAAAAAAGGTCAATGATCAAAGTTAGCCACGGCGATGACGTAATCAAAACAAGATGTTAACCAAAATTTCGAACATGTTAGAAAGGGTTAAAAAATTTAAAAAATAATTAAAAAATACTTTGGTCTTTCATTTTAATAATAACATCAATATTTTGACGATAAAACTTTATTTTCGAAAAGTTTGTGGCCTTTTTCATTATGCTATGCTGTTTTCCCGCGAAATAGTGAAGGTGCCTATATTTAGACATAAGAATATAAGTGTGTACGTAGTTGAAAGATAGTGGTGATTTTCTAAGCGTAGCTTAGATGTGGCACAAGGCCGAAAATAAGGGACACCCAGTGAGGATCGTACTTACTACTCAATCATGATTCTAGCGAGACAAGCTTGCTAACCATTACACTACCACGAAGTGAAAAAGTAAGAAGGTGCTCATATATTCAGATAAAAATCTTGTCATAAGCTACCGCATGAAGAGGCAAGTCGTTCACATCGGGAAGTCTCTAGCGTTTGTGCTTCTGGCAGAACCATTACATTCTTGATTACGACTCTTACCTGGTGGCTCATCTATAAGGGGACGGAAGTAAACTGTCTTCTTAATCCCTCGTCTTTTATAGTTCCACTCCTTAATGTTTTGTTTTGGGTGAAATGATTAATAAATAACCGTTGATTTCAGTTAGTGTATGAATCGTATGCAGGCCCCGATCTTATCATCTTGGACTTGTGAAGTAGGGAACATATGTTAGATATTCTTTTGCTCGGTGTAAAAGATTTTGTTTTTATGAACAGAGGTCAAAGAAGTGAGCACTCAAAATATAAATAAAATGCAGGACGAAAGCTGTCCATTTTAAGGGCGGGGTGAAGGGGAGACTAAACAGTTTAGCAGTTGAGTTCAGATCAGTTCAGAGAAGAGAACCCAGCAGCCATTATTTCCTGTGTGTGCGTACCTACTTTCGACCCACCTACACTCGACAACTACCGTCACCGAAGAAAACGGATAAAAATATATTGTATATTTTTATATACATTCGTATAGGTGTTTATATCAGCAAAGCTGAGAAGATAGTCAATTTTTCAGTCGCAGTTTAATCTTCGTCGAATTGTTTTACACCCATTTACAGACATAGAAAATTGTCCTTATTCTCCGTTTTGAAATCCCCAAAGCGGTTTGACATCAGATTCTTTAAAAAGTAAAAGAGTATATATATATATATGTTTCTGTTGTGGAGGAATATTCTGTCTTACCCATGAATGGGTATAGCCCGGGTTATGAAAGACCGGGGTGAGAACGAATTAAAAAGTGATCGTGACTATATTAAAGTTTTCGTCATTACACGGGAGTGATCGAGTGTTCGTGATTATGTTATTTAACTGACTAATCTGGATAAAAGAATTGAATAGCAGAACAGATTGGGTTCTATAGCCTTGGATCGGCAACAGGTCTACTGAAGAAATTAATAGCAACCTACTGTGGGAAAATCTTCTTCCTAGTCAGTCATGGACCAAAAGAGACATGATCGCCCAAGCGTATATCACGTATGGCACTTAACTGACTGATCTGGATAAAAGAATTGAATAGCAGGACAGATTGGGTTCTATAGCCTTGGATCGGCAAAAGGTCTATTGAAGAAAGTAATAGCAAACTACTGCCAAAAAATCTTCTGCCTACTCAGTCAAAGATCGAAAGAGACATGATCGTCCAAAGGTGTATCCTGTATGGCTGTTAACTGACTGATCTGGATAAAAGAATTGAATAACAGGACAGATTGGGTTCTATAGCCTTGGTTTGGTAACAGGTCTACTGAAGAAAGTAATAGCAACCTACTGTGGGAAAATCTTCAGCCTAGTCAGTCATGGACCAAAAGAGACATGATCGCCCAAGCGTATATCACGTATGGCACTTAACTGACTGATCTGGATAAAAGAATTGAATAGCAGGAGAGATTGGGTTCTATAGCCTTGGTTCGGCAACAGGTCTACTGAAGAAAGTAATAGCAACCTACTGTGGGAAAATCTTCAGCCTAGTCAGTCATGGACCAAAAGAGACATGATCGCCCAAGCGTATATCACGTATGGCACTTAACTGACTGATCTGGATAAAAGAATTGAATAGCAGGACAGATTGGGTTCTATAGCCTTGGTTTGGTAACAGGTCTACTGAAGAAAGTAATAGCAACCTACTGTGGGAAAATCTTCAGCCTAGTCAGTCATGGACCAAAAGAGACATGATCGCCCAAGCGTATATCACGTATGGCACTTAACTGACTGATCTGGATAAAAGAATTGAATAACAGGACAGATTGGGTTCTATAGCCTTGGTTCGGCAACAGGTCTACTGAAGAAATTAATAGCAACCTACTGTGGGAAAATCTTCAGCCTAGTCAGTCCCCATGCTTGCTTCCCTGATAGCTACAAACTCCAAAGGTTTAAGTGCAACGTCAATTGCCACCTTCTATCTCCTTGACTCCTACCTCTCTCCTGCCCTTTCTTTGACATCCGCTGCACCGTCTTTTTTAATTCACTTTTCCCTCCCCCGCCCACTGTAAACCCCTACTCACCAGTGGCAGTATTGCCTTGCTTGGGGTGAAACGATTATAAAAAATATTGTGCAACGTATAACGTTGGTTAAGAAATGTGTTTTGATAAATTAAGTAGATATTATGGTATTTTTTGTAATCAGTATTTTATTAAACTATATATTTCGATGGTTAAAATGTTTGACTGATATCTAAAATAGAAACAATGACATTTTTTCGTCAGTATTAACTTTATTGAACAAAATAGTGAGTTAAACAGTTTGTCTGTATTGCTATATGAAAATAAGTATTTTTCTGTTTTTAACTTTATTGAATGACATATTAGACTGTTCAAATCGTTTGTCTGGTGGATTAATTCAAAATAATGGCATTTCTTTCCTCATTAAACATATTGAACAACGTATTGGGTTGGTCAAAAGATTTGTTTGGTTCATGTAGTGAGACCTAATGTCAAATACGCGGCCTATCGCCACTGACAATGATATCCACCGCCGGTCGGTCAAAAATGAGCGGTCTACCGCCACTGGCAATGATATCCACCGCCCATCGGTCAAAAATGAGTGGCCTACCACCACTGATAATGATATCCACCGCCCGTCGGTCAAAAATGAGTGGCCTACCACCACTGATAATAATATCCACCGACCGTCGGTCAAAAATAAGCGGTCTACCGCCACTGATAATGATATTCACCGCTCGTCGATCAAAAATGAGCGGCCTACCGCCACTGATAATGATATCCAGCGCCCGTCGGTCAAAAATAAGCGGCCTACCGCCAGTGATAATGATATTCACCGCTCGTCGATCAAAAATGAGCGGCCTACCGCCACTGATACTGATATCCACCGCGATGGGGACAAAAATGGAACCGACGTATGCAACACTCACACTAGCACATATAAATGAAAACTTATGTAACCGAATAGGACACAAATATGGGGAAGATATAAAAAACATAATTCACTAAATCTTGGAAGAGATATCTAGACGATTGTTTTATCTTTTAGAGATCATCATGTGGAAAGATCAACAAATTACTCACTCTATTCCAAAACATGCACCCCAAAATTAAGTTCACACTTGAATATTGCTATAATGAATTGCCGTTACTAGACATACTCATTAAAAACAAAAACGATTACATCATCACAGATATTTACCATAAACCCACAGACACCGAACAATACCTCCATTTTAAGAGTCACCACCCTAAAAGTTGTCTAACATCCATACCCTACTCCCTAGCACGAGGAATTTGCACAATAGTAAAAATACGCCTACGAAAAACACTACAAAGAAGAGGATACCCAACTCCACTAATAATCAAGGGCTCCTAACTGGCAGAAGAAGTACCATTAGAATCTCTCCGGAATACGTCTCCACACAACAAAAACAACTCAAAATTATTCACAAAGATAAAAAGACACACAACAAAAATAATAAAATAAAGGAATTCTTAAAGACAACTAAAATAAATAAAAGCAAACGCCAACCCCAAAATAAACAAAAAAACATACTAACCTCATCAAAATTCGAGCAACACACAACACAGAGGGTCACAAAATGCAACAAAAACGATGTGGGGTCTGCCAGTCGAAAACACTTCTACATTCGAAATAAAAACAAATATGAGCTGCAATTCTAAAAACGTAATTTATACTCTAAAATGCGATGAACGCGCAAAATATACGTGGGGGCGACACAAGGAAGAGTAGGCTTGCACAGAAGTAACATTAAATTAGCCAATAATAGGAAATTGTACGTTTCCCAACATTTACACAAATGTAGTGAAAGTAAATTCAGAGTAACGCCTATCTACCAAAATGCAGATTATGACACGCTTATGATGCAGGAAGAAGTATTTATAAAAATACAAAACTTTCATTAATAAAACAACATGAAGAACCTGAGACACACTAAATTCAAACGCTAAGAATAAAATACTTGAGACATTGCAAAAAATAGTATTTTGAAAGCAACAAAAAGAACTAGATGACTTGTAAAGCAGAAGTGAATCGCTGAAAACAATTTGGAAGTATAAAAAACGAAATCAAATTTCGCAAGTCAGTGTAAAAAATTTTCTAGCCAACGAAAGGTAACAGAAGAGACTTAACGTTTGAGTGAAAGAAAAAAATCAACAAGCACGCACGCATATGAATTTTCTGACTCGATATGAAAAGTCACAAGTTTATTCGCCTGAAGAGAGTCAACTTGAAACTCGAAACACGTGTAACGACATAAATACCGTTATGGATACTTAATATATCATAAAAAAAGTAAGTTAATATTAATAACAATAACTTTACACTTTAAACATTTCTCATATATATATATATATATATATATATATATATATATATATAGTCATCCGCAGACAGATCTGTTTCGCTGTATCACAGCTCATCAGTGCGGTTAGACATCCGATTGCTTTTAACACAGGATTGAAACCCGACCGAATTGGCGTCAGTCGGCGATTCTACCTCTGAGTTATGGACGCTCGGTAGAAAGAGGCTGACCTTTAGCGTATGGTGTATCATGCGCCAGTAGCCAGATTGCTCTAATTCATTACTGAATGAGCGATGCGTATTGTTTGTTTAATTACTTAGTTTCTGGTCATAATAAGATTAAGCCAGTGAACATTTGTATTCAGTGTTCAATACAATTATATTGTAGAACTTTTTAATATTTTCCATTTGGAATCCAGTTATTAAGTGACCTAGGTTTCTACCATGAGTGGTGTCTTCAGGCGATTTTCAACAATAGTTATTGAATAGTTATTAAAAATCGTCTGAAGATACCACTCATGGTAATAACTCGTTTACAAATGGAATATATATATATATATATATATATATATATATATATATATACACACACACACACGGTTGGTTCCGTTTGGGGATTTTTTCTTTACTGCGGAGTATCGTATGTCTTGTCTTTATTCCGCGGATTTCTTTTTTTCCCCCCTCTTATCCAACGCCTTAGTGCGACGGATGTTAACGGAATTAGATTATGTCTGTTATTCGTTTTTCTTAAAGTTTATCTTTGTATAAATTTAGGATTTAGATACTTACAGAGTCTGTTTAGTTATTATTTTGAATATATATATATATATATATATATATATACACACACACAAATAAATAGACGACAGTATTTATTATAATAGGAGGGATTCTATCTTTCATAGCAATGGCTTTTTAAAAATCTTTTAATTACTACACTCGATGTTTGTATTGTACCTGAAGACAGTTAAAGAACATTAGCTTCTTCAAGTTATTCTCGTAAAGAAATAACAAGAGGGAAATTGCTTAACTTATTTTAAGAATTTTTAGTAATTTCTGGAAGGGTAGGGATTTTAGGTTTTTCTCAGATAATATACTCTTATCTCCATAACTTTGATGTTGCCAAAATAATGTTTTAGTCGATTAAAAGAGGCGATTAAATAGTCCAAAAAGTACCACCGTAACGTTCACGACTTTTCTTTTAATGATAGTTACTTTTTTTAATCGTTTCACCCCTTCAAGGCGGTAACGACACTGATGCGCAGGGGGTTACATAAGATTAAAAGATTAGATAGGAGGAGAGTAAGGAGAAAGACGAACAAGGGGGTGTCAGAGAAGGGAGCAAGAGAAGGATGAGAATACAGGTGTGATCACAGTTGCAAAGGTAGATAGAAAAAGATATACAGGGTGATGTAGAAATGACTGGAGTCAAGTGGTTAAGAGATGGGTATTGACATTGCATTTAAATTCCTGACAGTTGCAAAAGCAGAGAGAAAGGAAAAGAACAAGATAGAACAAGACATACAGAGTGATGTAAAAATAACTGGAGTCAAGTGGATAAGAGATGGGTATTGACATTGCATTTAAATTCCTGACAGTTGCAAAGGCAGAGAGAACGGAAAAGAACAAGATAGAACAAGATATACAGGGTGATGTAGTAAGAACTAGAGTAAAGTGGTTAAGAGATGGGTATTGACATTGCATTTAAATTTCTGGAGGTTGTAGCCGTCAGGAAAGACAAGAGGAGAGTGAAGAGAAAGACGGACCAGTTACAGTGGGTGTTTGAGAAAGTGCAAGATAAGGATAGAAACACAGGTGTGAAGACAGTTGCAAAGACAGAAAGAAAGGAAAAGAACAAGATAGAACAAGATATACAGGGTGATGTAGAAAGAACTGGAGTCAAGTGGATAAGAGATGGGTATTGACATTGCATTTAAATTTCTGGAGGTTGTAGCCGCCAGGAAAGCAAGAATATGGAAGAGAGTTGCACAGGCGGGAAGTGCGAGAAAAGAAGCTGAAGGAATAGAATTGTAGTTGTTGAAGTTCCTGGGACATGCAATGAGGAAGGAGGGCTTGGAGAATCTGATACTAAGAGGCCAGATAGAGGGTAAAAGAGACAGGGGAAAGCAACGAATAACATATTTGAATGACCTAATCAGGTGGATGACGGAACGAGGATTGCCTGGTGTTACAGGAGAAGGCGTGCTCAGAGCCACCAGGGATAAGGAAACGTGGAAGGCCATGATCGCCTACGTCCTGAAGGGACAATGTACATATAAGGAGAAGAAGAAGAGTTATATCCTTGTCTCTCGTTTATGATTAAGATTTCTATTCTTTCTAAAGTGTTTTAATTCTCTTTAACTCTCAGTAGAGTCTTAGTGGATATATCGCCTTGCTTGGGATAAATTAATTACAAAATTTTACATATGCATTTTCCAAATTTTAACGAGTGAAACCAAAAAAGGCATTGCTTTTTCTTCCAAATTAATAGATTCAAATAAGTAACACCGAGAGGGTAATGATGCCAACTCAATTGTCTTTTCCAACAAAAGATTAATATTCAGAAAAGGCAGCTGTGGAGAGCCAAGATCGCATATTAATATAGGCACGGATCAAGGGAAAAAGGGAAAGAGTAAGGAACATTTCGTGGGAAACAAAAAAAAGAATACTGGAATGTTACGTGATATCTGTTCTCTTCCTGTATGGCAATCTCGACAAAGATGAAGGAAAGACAGTGGTCCTACAGAAGGAAGCTGAGGATACCATGGACCGAAAATGTGAGCAACATTGAGGTTCTGAAGTGAATGGAAACGAAAAGAAAACATACTTAACATCGGGAAGAAGCACCTGAAGTGTCGAGACACGTAATGAGGAGAGAGAGCTTGGAGAATCCGATACTCACAGGACGGATAGAAGGCAAGATAGACGGGAAGGCATCACGAGACATACTTGGCAGGATTGTGAAAATGAATGACAGAGCAGGGTTTGGGAGGGGTAACGAGAGAAAAAGTATAAAGAACTACAAGGAGAGGAGAATGCAGAGGGCCATGATTGCCTACGTCCTGAAGGGTCACGTCACATAAAATAAGAAGAAAAAATTAAAAGTTAATAAAAAAAACCTAAAATCTAACCTCCTGTTTAAAATTATTGTCTACCCATTTAAACAATCTAAGGTCCCACTATGTATCTTACCCAGACAAAATTAAAAAGTGACATGTCTAGGTCTAAACCATCCTGCCCCCTTTGATAACCCAGATATTAAATCTCCATGGTTACATAATTCTAAATTTTGATTGAATAATATTAACACACCTAAAGCATTTCCTCCGACTACCATGAATTCATCTAATATTTAAAAAAAATAAATCATTTTCACCATTTACACCTGAAGAGGAACAGTTTTGTTCTGAAACATGAAAATTTTGGTGTAGTGATATTATGCTTTTATAAAACATTTTAATAACAGTAATACAATATATATATCATTCAATAATGAATGAGAGCTCTCTGGCTATTGGGCGTGTATAATGATAATATACGCGCTAAAATGTGTGCCTTCGTCTACCGGGCGCCCATAGGTAGAATCGCCGACTGACGCCAATTCGGTCGGGTTTCAATCCTGGGTTAAAAGCAATCGGAGTTTAACCGTACTGATGAGCTGTGATACAGCGAAACAGATCTGTCTGCGGATGACTATATATATGTATATATATAGAACCACATTACAAATTTAAGAGCTGCGT
>JBBBDQ010000908.1:505000-555000 GCA_037127315.1 Ascarosepion bandense | reverse complement strand
AAGAGAGAGAGAGAGAGAGAGAGAGAGAGAGAGAGACTGTGTTGGATAGGTAGAAGGTGGGAAGAGTATTGAAAACTAGTAGTGTGGTCGAAAGGGATAGAGAGACAAATAGAAGGAGAAAGAGATGGAGTGAGAGAGAGGAAGAGAGAGAATGCGATGACAGAGAGGAAGAAAGCTGATAATGAAGAATGTGTAAGTTTTAGCTATGGGTCTGTCTGTGTGTAATTATTCAAATTTCACTGTCCAATTTCTGTCTATCTATCTATCTATCTATCTATCTATCTATCTATCTATCTATCTATTTTGGGCACCTCGGCGTGGTGTAATAGTTAGCAAGCCTGTCTTGCAAGAACCTGTTTAAACACAGTAGTGATTTCGTTCCTCACTGGCTACCCCATACTTTCGGCCTTGTGCCACATTTAAGCGGCGCTTAGAAAATCAACTATCTGTCTAAACTTAATCATACGTATCTATCCCAGTTTGTTCCCTATCTATCTATCTATCTATCTATCTATCTATCTATCTATCTATCTCAGTACATCCATATCTATCTATCTATCTATCTATCTATCTATCTATGAACTTATTCATAAGTATCTATCCCAATCTGTTATCTTTCTATTTTGCTTTGTTAGTTTAATTGAAAATTTGTATTCTGGATATTGTCACAAAAACGATTCAACTGATCCATTCATCAGTTTTCTTTTCGTCAGGCATTTTTGAATTTTTTAAAGTCTGGAATTCGTAAGGAACGATATACAAGGTCCAGTATCCCTATCACTGCAACTCAATCTGTTTAGGGTAAACCGGGCACATGCCTCACAGCGAAAATCCGTGATTTAATCAAAAGTTTAAATAAAAGCAGTGCATAACTTTGTAGATGGAGAGCGAGAAGTAGTGTAGCTCTGGTAATCTTCGATTGAGCGTGTTCCTTGTTCAGTCTCTTTTGCTTCCTCCATTCTTTAAACTTTAAAAAATTCACCCACCTCGGCACATGATCATCCTGCTCTTCCCCCTCATGAACCCAGAAGTACACTGCACCAACAACTCGGGCAACGTGCCTGGGCTGCTATTATTAATAGTGTGTCATTTTTCATCATATTTCGATTTCTGCTATGGTCGCACTGCCTACCAAGTCTGCGGGAAGACTTAAGACAGGTCGTGGTGTGTTGTTATGGCTCCATTTCATAATTATTTCATCTCCCTAACATCCCTAGCGTTACATAGACAAAGTTCTCCTTAGTGTGTGGGCTGTACTTAACAAGACAATTTTTTGTATATCTCTTAAGATGAGGTTTCCAGGGATTCTTTCAGTGTGTCTATTTTTTATCATTCCAAGTGCACCCACTATCACTGGCACGACTCTTTCCACATTTTTTCTATTTCGATTTTCAGGGCTTTATATTTTGACAGTTATTATTATTATTATTATTATTATTATTATGAAGAAGAAGAAAAAGAAGCGAGTGTGAAGAAGGAAGTTCGAAGAATTAAAAATATTATCGAAAAGAAATATGAAGAAGAAAAAGGTAAGAAAAAGTTGAAAATAAAACTAGAAGCAAGTAAGAAGAAGAAGAAGAAAAAGAAAAAGAATGAGAAAAGAGAAGATGAAGAAAATAAGAAAGAAAAGAAGTGAGAATAAAAGAAGAAATATAAAGAAGAAGAAAGTCAGAAGTTGAGAGGAAGAAAAAGTAAAAGAAAGTGAAAAAAAGAAGACGGTGAGAAGAAGAAGAAGAAGAAGAAGAAGAAGAAAAAGTGATAGAAAGTGAAAAGAATGAAAAGAAAGGGTGAAGAGAAGATAATGAGAAAAAGAAGAAAGTGTAAAGAAGAAAATGGGAAGAAGAAAAAGAAGAAGTAGAGAAAGAGCTTAAATTTTGTAAAATTTAAAACAGACAGACAATATTAAAAAATGTATTATTATTAAAAAGTACATCGAGAAGAAAGTGAGAAGAAGGAGAAGAGAAGAAAAAAGGAAGAAGGTAAGAACGAAAGAAGTGAGAAGAAAAAAAGGCATTCTAAAGAAAAAGAAAGTACGAAGAAGTTAAGAGGAAGAAAAAGTAAAAGAAATTGAGAAGAAGAATGTGAGAAGAAGAAAAAAGATTCAAAGAAGAAGTTGAGACAAAGAAAAAGAGAATGAGAAGAAGGAAAACTAGAAGAAGAAAGTTAGAAAAATTAAAAAAATATTATCGGGACGAAAGTATGAAGAAGAAAAATAGAGAAGAAAAAACTAGAAGAAAGTAAGAAGAAGGATAAGTGGAATAAGGGAAGAGAAAATGAAGAAAATAAGAAAGAAAAGTGAGAACAGAAGAAGAAAGTGTAAAGAAGAAAAAAGTAAGAAGTTGAGAGAAGACAAATTAAATGAAAGTGAGAAGAAGAATGTGAGAAGAAAAAATTAAAAGAAGAAGACGGTAAAATGTGACAAAAAGATAAAGACAAAAGAAGAAGAAGAACGTGAAAGAAAAGATAAAGAAAATTAGAAACAAAAGAATAAAGTGAGAATGAAAAGAAGAATGTGTAAAGAAGAAGAAAATGGTGAGAAGAAGAAGGTGGAGAAACTGGGAACAGATGAAGAAAAAGAAAGTAAAAAAAAATAAAGAAAAAGAAGAAAGTGTAAAGGAGAAAATAGAAAGGAGAAGAAAAAGCGAAAAATTTGGAAAATTTAAAACAGACAAAAATATTAAAAATATATTATTATTAAAAAGGACATCTAGAAAAAATAAGAAGAAGAAGAAGAAGAAGAAGAAGAAAGAAGAGAAAAGGAAAAATGTAAGAAAGAAAAGAAGTGAGAATAAAAAATTATAAAGACGAAGAAAGTAAGAAAAATTTAAGAGGAAGTAAAAGTAAAAAAAGGAGTGAAGAAAAAAGGTTACAAAAAGAAGAAGACAAAAAGAAGAAAAAGTAAAAGAGAGTGAGAAGAAGAAGGTGAGAAGAAAGTGAGAAGAAGAAGGCGAGTGGGATAAAAAGTAACTGAGAAGAAGGAGAAAAAAAAAGTAAAAGAATGTGAAAAGAAGAAGGTGAGAGGAAGAAGAAGAAGAAGGTGAGAAGATAAAAAAATAAAAGAAAGTGAGAAGAAGAAGAAGAAGGAGGAGAAAAAGAAAAAGTAAAAAAGTGAGAAAAGGAAGAAAAAGAAGTGGGAAGAAGAAAAAGTAAAAGAAAGTGAGAAGAAGAAGGAGAAGAAGAAGAAGAAGAAGATGAAGAAAGAAAAAGTAAAAGAAAGTGAGAAAAAGAAGAAAAAGAAAGTGGGAAAAAGAAAAAGTAAAAGAAAGTGAGAAGAAGAAGGTGAGAAGAAGAAGAAGGTGAGAAGAAGAAAAAGTAAAAGAAGGCGAGAAGAAGAAGAAGAAGAAGATGATGAAGAAGAAGAAGAAAGAAAAAGTAAAAGAAAGTCAGAAAAAGAAGAAGGTGAGAAGAAGAAAAAGTAAAAGAAAGTGAAAAGAAAAAGGTGAGAAGAAGAAGAAGGAGATAAGAAGAAAAAAGAAAAGAAAGTGAGAAGAAGAAGAAGAAGAAGAAGAAGAAGAAGAAGAAAAAGAAAAAAGTAAAAGAAAGTGAGAAGAAGAAGGTGAGAAGAAGAAAAAGGAAAAGAAAGTGAGAAGAAGAAGAATGCGGGAAGAAAAAGAAGTAAGTGTAAAGAAGAAAAAATGAGGGGAAGAAGGCGGAGAAACTGGGAACAAATGAAAAAGAAGAAAGTGAAAAAAATGAAAATAAAGTAATAAAAGGAAGAAGAAAATTGGAAGAAGAAAAAGAAGAGGGAGGAAATGCGGAAAATGTGTAAAATTTAAAACAAAAATATTAAAAATATATTAATATTAAAAAGGACATTATAAGGAAGCAGATTAGATATAAGAAGGTACTATAGAAAAAAAGAAGAAGAAGAAGAAGAAGAAGAAGAAGAAGAAGTTTAAGAAGAAGAAGAAGAAGAAGAAGAAGAAGAAGAAGAAGAAGAAGAGAAAAATGAAAAAGACATAAATATGCCAAATGTCCCAATGTTGGTTATGGGGAAAAATTATGAAACGAGATTAAAAAAATTGTTTTGCTTTTAAATTACTGAACAGTTGCTTTTTTTTTTTCGTTGCTAAAGATTTGATCTCGCAATCGATTTGTGATTGAATCTCATCAATCATGATTCGAATTTATTAAAAAAAAACCGAGAAGGCTTTTCAGAAGCAACGGGAAGGGAAAAGAAACAGAAAAATTGGGTAAGGGAAGTTAAAAAAGAAATGCAGCCGATGGAGAAGGAAAAGACGAAGGAGAGACAAACAAAGTAAAAAAATAGAAAGCGTAGGAAAAGAAGAAAGAGTGAGTGGGAGAAAGAGAGTGAAAGTAATGGGGAAAGGAGAGCAGATTAGAACGGAGAAAGAAAGAAAAGAGAGAAAAAAGAAAGAAGGGAAAGAGTGAGTGCAAGAAAAATTTAGAAGGAATGTGGCCGAGTCTAAGAGAAAGACAAAGGAAAGAGAAACAAAGGAGAAGATGGAGAGATCAGGAAACTTACAAAAAAAAAAGGAAGGAATAGAGAGGGGGGCGAGTGAGAAAGAGAGTGAGAGTAGTGAGAAAGGTAGCATGGAAGAGAGAGTAGAAAGAAAGGAATGAGAAAGTGAAGAAAAGAAAAGAATGAAAGGAAGACAGAGAGAGAGAGAGAGAGAAAGAGAAAGAGAGTGATTGAAAGCAGGGAGAAAGAAAGAAAGAAGGAAAGAAAGAAGAGGATGGGGAAAAGTAAAACGAAATGTCGCCGAGAAAAAAAGAAAGACGAAGAGAGAGAGAGAGAGAGAGTAGGAAAAGTCAGAGAAGGAAAGGAAGACGAGAGAGAGAGAGAGAGACAGACAGACAGACAGACAGACAGCAAGAGATTGAGAGCAGTTAGAAAGTAATGCGGAGAAGAATGGAGAAAGAAAGAAAGAAAGAAAGAAAGAAAGAAAGAGAACACATGGAAGAGTAAAACAGAATCTGAGAGAAAAAAGAAAGTCGAAGAAGAGGGAAATAAAAGAAATGCTAGAGAGAGTAGGAAAAGTCAGAGAAGAAGAGAGAGAGTGAGCAAGAGAGAGGAAGAGAGAAGGCGAAATAAAGAGATTGAGAGCAGTGAGAAAAGCAGTACAGAGAAGTGTAGAGAAAAAGATAAAAGAGAGAAAGAGAAAGAAAGAAATATAAAGAGAATAGAGAAAAGAAAAACGAAATGTAACCGAGGGAGAAGGGAACGACGAAGGAAAGAGAAACAAAGGAAAGTATAGAGAGAACAGAAAAAGTCAGAGAAGGGAAAAGACGAGAGAGAGAGAGAGAGAGAGAGAGAGAGACTGAGAGCAGTGAGAAATGTAGCACAGACGAAAGTGGAGAAAAAAGGAAAGAAAACAACAGAAAGATAGAACGTATGGGGAAGAGTGAAACGAACTGTAGCCAAAGGAAGAAGGGAAAGGCAAAGAAACAAAGAAAAAGACTGCGAGAGTAGGAAAAGTCATAGAAGAAGAGAGAGAGAGAGAGAGAGAAGGGAGAAAGAAAGGGAGAGAAAAAGATAGTGTGAAAAACAGAGATAAATGAAAGGAGAGAGACAGAGTGGAAGTGAGAGATAAAATATAAAGAAAGAGAAAAAAAACGATGGTAGAGTGTTATAGTGCCCTATCTATATTGGAATGAACTCTTCCTCCTTCATAAATACTAACCTGCGAGACTTCTTAAAGGAGGTAGTCGAGACGCAATGTAACTTGACAGTTCGGATGCACACTTCTATCTACTGACTAATAGCGCTGTTTTTTTGTATATATATTCTGTTATTCCAATACACTGGTTCAACCTTCCTTCATCTTTTCGTGTCTTTCGTGTCCATAACAGGCCAAAACATAGAGAGCAAACCAAAGGAAAGCGAAGAAGAAGAAGAAGAAGAAGAAGAAGAAGAAGAAGAAGAAGAAGAAGAAAACAGTCAGTGTAGGGGAAGGAGAACGAAAAAAGATTGGATTGGTAAGGAGAGAAACAAGAGGGGAAGAGCAAAGAGAAAAATAAAAAGAAGAGAGAGAGAGAGAAGCGAAAGAGGGCAGTGAGAAAGTTTGCGTTAGTCCTGGGTTTGACGATAAACTACAACAGGCAGCAATGCCGCTGATTGGGAGACAGGAAGTTTTGAGCAACATAGAACCACTTCTTTATTGCTGTTGTTCCCAGAATCACCCTAAGTTAGTGTAGTAGCACCTGTTAGGGTCTCAGCTATGGGTAAATAATGAATTCCCACACGAAAACAAAACACTATGAAAGTATAAAAATATATTAGAAGGAAAAGAATAACAGGAGAGAAATAAAAGGAAAAAAAAGAGAAAAAAAGAGACAAAGTGGAAGATAGTATGAGCATAGAAGAAGGAGAAAGAAAAGAGATGAATCGAAGAAAAAGAGAAAGAAAAAAGAAAGAAAAGGAAAGAAAAAGAGAAAAGAAAAAGAAAAAGAAAGGAGAAAGAAATAGAAAGAAAATTGCTATACGGAGAAAGAAAAGAGATAAAATCGAAGAAAAACAGAAGAAGAATAGAGAAATTAAAAGAGAAAAAGAAAGAGAAGAAAGGGTAAAGAGAAGGAAAGAAAAGTGGTATGAACAAAGAAGGAGAAAGAAAAGAGAAAGAAAAGAGTTTCTTTTTGAGTTTTGAGTTTTGAATTTTGTTTAACGGCATATCAACCTCTGTTGGTTATTTAATGCCAAAAAGTTGGGGTTTTAAGGTATTTTAAAAAAATTTTCGGTTACAGTGACAAGGTTGATTTAGTCAGATTTTAATTAAAAGTTTTTGTTTTTGTTCTTTTTTATTTTAGAAAACAGAAAATGTCTTCTAGTTTTGTATTAAAAAATGTTTTGCTGAGAATATTTTTTTCCTATCAAAAATGTGTGATGATAATTTTTTTCTTCAAAAATGTATTTTGGTTATATTTTTCCTTCAAAAATATATATTTTTCTATAAAAGTCTATTTTTATGAATATTTTTCTAAAAAAGTGTATTTTTATACATTCATAGTGTTTTGACCCCAGTTTGGGGATTAACAATTTGCCCATAGCTTGGACCCTAACAGATGCTACCACTCCAGGTCATGGTGGACCTGGGAGCAACTGCAAATAAGAGGTGGTTCCATGCTCCTCACAAGCTCCCAATCAGACGCCTTGCTGCCGGATGCAGTTCACCGTCATGCCCAGGAGACCGAAAGACAAGAGAGAAATAAACTAAATCAAAAGTAGGAAAGACGCATGGGCGAAATTAATAATATGAAATAGCAACAATTTACCTATCACACCTTGTATATAAAAATATATATGTGAGTATTTCCAGTCGAGTTTATTCATTACATTCACTTACTATTGAGAAAAGTATCAATCTCTCCTCACCCCCAGCTATAGGCAAATAGTAAGACATATGTATTCTGTAGCCTTTGATGGAAACCGGTCTAGGAGAAGAAAGACTCTCAATTCAAAACTGGATGTATCCCAGGTAAAGCACATACTTCTTCTACGTGCCTTGTTCTCTCAGGACGTAGGTAATCATTGCCTTCCACGTCTCTCTATCTATTGTTGCTCATGGCACGCTTTCTCCTGCTTCATCACGCGAAACCCGTTCTGTTATCCACCCGCTCAGGCCAGTCAAATACGCTACACGCTGTTTTCCTCTGTCGCTTTTTCCCTCTATCTGGCCTGTTAGTATTAGGTTCTCCAAGCCCCCCTTCATCATTGCATGTCCCGGGAACTTTAGTTGTCTTTTTCTGATGCTCAGTATTAATTTCCTTTTTGTTTCCATCCTTTCCAAAACCTCACCATTGCTCACATTCTCGATCCATGATATTCGCAGCATCTTCTGTAGAACTACATTTCAGTTGTTTCACCTTTTCCCTTCATCTTCGATGATGTTGCATTCACTGCCATATTGAAGAACTGACATCACATAGCGATTTAGTATTCTCTTCTTTGTTTCTAGTGAAAGTATCCTGTCTCTTAATACTTTACTCAGCTTCTGGAAAGCGTCCTTCGACATGCTAATTCGCCTTTTAATCTCTGTGTCGCATTTTCTGTCTTCGTTCTGAAAACTTCCCAGGTATTTAAATGTTTGTACCTGCTTGATTTTAGTATCCCCCACCTCTATTTGTTATTTTGGGCTGCTCTTTTTGCTGATGACCATGAATTCGGTTTTCTTGCCGTTTATTTGTAGACTTTTTTGGCACTCTCTTCGGCTACCTTCTGTAGGAAGTCTTGCAGTTTCCTTTCCGTGTCTGATATCAGCACCGTATCATCTGCGTACCTTATGTTGTTCAAATTGCGGCCTTCGATAACGAATACTGGCATAAGTTGAATAGATCCGGTCTAATTATCCTAAACTGCAGGACACTGCATACGATGATTACGTCTACGTACTAGATTGACCTACCCAGTTACATTTGCCTTAATCACTTAACAACCTCGTATTGATATATATCCCTTTCCGGGACATATCACTTCTGTAGGAGGTCTTGTAGTTTCCTTTCCGTGTCTGCTATCAGCACTGTATCATTTACGTACCTTATGTTGTTCAAATTGTGGCCTCCGATGACAAATTCTGGCATAACATCTAGGGTCCTCAGAATAGTTGTTAAACACATCTAAATGTAAATATTGACATCACATAGCAATCCAGTACTCTCTTCTTTGTTTCTAGCAAAATTTTCCTGGAAATGCGTTTTTCGCCATGCCAATTCGAGAGAATAAAAGGATTGTTTGCATTGATTCTATCATCAAGAAATACTAAAAAAAAACATTAACATAAAAAATACTACAGAAAACCATTAACATAAAAAATTGCAATATAAACTCTGACAAAAAAAGGGTTACTGGTTTATAAGTCCCAATAATTCAGTTGTTCTTAAGGACACATAGCCCAGTGAATATAATAGACGTTGGTTAGTTCCTCTGACTTGACCTAAAGAGTTGTGAGTTCAATACAAGGCTACAGCAGTGGTGAACAAGTAACTTACAGGGTTAGAGGGAGATAATTCATGGCTACCAGAAAAGTCACTACTACGAAGATCATATACGTCAGTGATTGCAATAAAAGGTACGGTTCAAAATTCCATAGCATACAATGGCCGAAGCGCTGTACAAATAGCAACAAATAATCCGAATAATGCAAATACTGTAAATACTACCTCATCTCAGAAATATAGACAAAAACGAATGATCTATTATCAAACGTCGTACAAATGGCAACAAAGATGAGGACAATAGTCCGAATAATGTAAATACTGTAAATACTACCTCATCTCAGAAATATAGACAAATAGAATGATCTATTATTAAACGTCGTACAAATGGCAACAAAGATGAGGACAATAGTCCGAATAATGTAAATACTGTAAATACTACCTCATCTCAGAAATATAGACAAAAACGAATGATCTATTATCAAACGTCGTACAAATGGCAACAAAGATGAGGACAATAGTCCGAATAATGTAAATACTGTAAATACTACCTCATCTCAGAAATATAGACAAATAGAATGATCTATTATTAAACGTCGTACAAATGGCAACAAAGATGAGGACAATAGTCCGAATAATGTAAATACTGTAAATACTACCTCATCTCAGAAATATAGACAAAAACGAATGATCTATTATCAAACGTTGTACAAATGGCAACAAAGATGAGGACAATAGTCCAAATAATGTAAGTACTGTAAATACTACCACATCTCAGAAATATAGACAAATAGAATTATCTATTATTAAACATCGTACAAATGGCAACAAGGATGAGGAAAATAATCCGAATAATGTAAATACTGTAAAGACTACCACATCTCAGAAATATAGACAAATAGAATGATATATTATTAAACGTAGTACAAATGGCAACAAAGGACAATAGTCCAAATAATGTAAATACTGTAAATACTACCTCATCTCACAAAAACAGACAAAAACGAAGGGTCTATTATTAAACGTTGTAAAAATGAGAACAAAGATGAGGACAATAGTCCGAATAATGTAAATACTGTAAATACTACCTCATCTCAGAAATATAGACAAATTGAATGATCTATTATTAAACGTCGTACAAATGGCAACAAAGATGAGGACAATAGTCCGAACAATGTAAATACTGTAAATACTACCTCATCTTAGATATATATACTAATATCACTTTAATTTATTTATGTAGAACTTGTTTATTTACGGTTCGAATCTCACCGGGAGATATTTTCCTGTTAAGGCTAAAGACAAACAGATGCAGAAATTTAAATGCACGAGAAGTCTTTTGACAGAGGATGGGAAGTGCGACACTGAGATTCGAAGGCACATTGGCATGTTCAAGGACGCATTTCAAAAGCTAAGCAGAGTATTTAGAGACAGGAAAATTTCGTTGGAAACAAAAATAAGAGACCTGGACTGCTATGTGATATCTATCTTTCTTTATGGCAGCAAAAGCTGGACAATCTCCTCAAAGATAAGAAAGAGACTTCAAGTAACAGAAATATGGCTTTACAGAAGAATTCTCAGGATACTATGCACCGAACATGTGAGCAATGACGATGTTTTGGAGAGGATACTAAGTAAAAGGAAACTTAAAGACTCCTATAACTCTATAGACTCTGAAACGGCTGAACCGATTTTCTTGAAAATTTATGCAGTTGTACTATAACCGTCTGCGAGTGTTCTTAGCTAGGTTTTGTGTCGAGGTATCCCGATAAATATCGATAATCGAAAAAATCGGGTTATAGAAGGAGTGGTCCGATTTTAATCAAATTTGATACACTCATAGACAAAGACATAAGAAACGATATTCAGAAGTTTCAAGGTTGCAGTTCTTACTAGAGGGCAGAAAATCGATAATATATATATATAAAAGTTTTCATTACACCCGAGTAACGCCGGGCTATACTGCTAGTAAAATGCATAAAAATGTCATTTTCTTGAAACCTGATTGAAAAATATTTAGTCTTTGTCAGAAAACAAAAATTTAAATATCTTTTTATTTTTATTCTTTTGTTTGAAAATACATAGTAAGATTTATGAAAAATATAATTTTATTTTATTATGTAATTTTTTAAATCAGAATTTTATTCGCTGTATTGAAACAGAAACTTAATATATCTTTAAATCTTTTACTTTCATTATAACATATATATTAAAACACGTAAAAATGATTTGATTTTATAGTGTGTCTTGTTTAAATACCTAGGAAGTGTTCTAAGAGGAGATGGAAAATGCGAAACAGAGATCCGAAGGCGAATTGGCATGTCAAAGGACGCGTTCCAGAAGCTGAGTAAAGTACTAACACACAGGAAAATTTTACTAGAAACAAAGAAAAGAGTGCTGGATTGCTATGTGATGTCAGTTCTTCAATACGACAGTGAATGCTGGACAATATCATCGAAAATGAGGACAAAACTGGAAGCAGCGGAAATGTAGTTCTACAGAAGGATGCTGCGGATATTGTGAACTGAGCATGCAAGCAACGATGAGGTGTTGGAAAGAATGGCAACGAAAAGAAAATTAATACTGTGCATCAGGAAGAGACAACTGAAGTTCCTGGGACACGCAAATTAGGAAGGAGAGCTTGGAGAACCTGTTACTAACAGGCCAGATAGAAGGAAAAAGAAACAGGGGAAAGCAACGGATCACATATTTGCAAGGCCTGATCAGGTGGATGACGGAACGGGGGTTGCGAGGTGTAACAGGAGCAAACATACTAAGAGCCACCAGGGATAGGAAGACGTGGAGAACCATGATCACTTACGTGCTGAAGGCTCAGGGCACATAGAAGAAGATACTTAATATCAGGAAGAGACAGCTGAGGTTTCTGGGACGCTTAATGAGAAAGAGGTGCTGGGGAAACTAATACTCGCAGGAGAGATGGAGTGATAGAGAGACAGGAAAGCAGCACGAGATATATTTGATGTGATTGAGCAAGAGAATGGCGAAGTTTGGGGGGGGATGCCAAGAACAGAAGTGATAAGAGCGACCAGTGATAGGGACAAGTGAAGGTCAGTGATAGGGACAATTGAAGGTCATTGATAGGGACAAGTGAAGGTCAGCGATCGACTACTTTTGAAGAAACATGGCACATAAACAAGAAATCTTTGTAACTGAATGAAATTCCTGTTCCTGCTTCTGATGTTCATTTTCCTTGTGTCTGCAACAGCCATACTTATGCTCTTCCATAACAAATATTCTTCCGGAATATTTGTTATTCTTTTGACAACGGTATCCGCTTTTCCATTTCGTAGATCTAATGCTTATAACTTCTCGTCTTTCATTCTTGGAAAAAAACACTTGGTAATCTTGGCCATAATTCGTTTACCATCAGAATTCAATAACCATTGTACTAAGTGTAGTGGTCTCTTTATTTTTTTAAAGTTTAACAGTTACTTTAATAGCGGATCTGTAAATACCATATTGAGAAAGTGTTTCAGCATCAATCCTGCTGACAAAAACTTGCTGCCTTTTTTCGTGACTAGCAGTATGGCCCGGCGTTGCTTGGGTGTAATGAAAGCTTTAAAACTAATCCATGGTCCTGGAGCTCAGACTCTTTGGACGTTGGCACGAAAGACTAAAAAGCAATAGTTGTTTCCAGTTGAAGTGAAACCGTAGGCTGAAAGAAAAATGAATGGATGTAAATCAAATTTTGATTTCCTGGTATCGATATCAAATTTTCTGCACTATTGTAAGAACTGCAACCTGGAAACTTCTGAATATCGTTTCGTATGTCTTTGTCTATGAGTGTATCAAATTTGACCACTCCTTCTATAACCCGATTTTTTCGATTATCGATTTTCGATATTTATCGGGGGTACCTTGACACAAAACCTAGCTAAGAAGACTCACAGACGCTTATAGTACAACTGTGTAAATTTTCAAGAAAATCGGTTCAGCCGTTTCGGAGTCTATACGTAATGGACACACACACACGCACAGACACACACACACACACACAAAGACAAAGTTCAATTTATAAATAAGTTTAGATATGTTTGAAGATGTAGTTAATTTTGCTGTAGTGTTGGTTTGGCTATATTTTTTTTTCTTGTGGATTGTTCTTCAGAAGTTTTGGACTCTTTATATTTAATCTCTGATTGGCTCTCTGATAAGAAATTTAAAGTTGTTAATTTTGCCGAAGTTCGCTCTGAGCTAACTCCTTTCATTTGGAACGCAGATTGTCCGATTCTATATCCAACAGTTCTTTTGCTTTTAATCTTTAGATAACGTAATATTCTCTGCGTCAACCTGTATAACTACATTTTTGTTGCTCCTTTTTTGTTTAAATGTGAGGAGATTATCCAGAATACTTTGCAAAATTCTATAATAATATCAGGTATCTACTCTATTCAGTCAGTTAAGTGCCATACGTGATACACGTTTCGGCGATCATGTCTCGAAAGAGACATGACTGACTGGGCAGAAGATTATCCCGCAGTAGGTTGCCATTGCTTTCTGTGGTAGACTGGTTGCCAGCCAAAGCTACAGAACCCAATCTGTCCTATTATTTAACATATAACTGGAGGGAAGAGACGGATGAATACATTTCCCAATGGTATTTGTTCAGAAGTGAATGCAAGGAATTCAACTGGAATTTGAACCCGGCTTCCCGATTTGTCGTTCCGAGTCGATATCCACTGCACCACAACGCACATCCCCCCTCTATAACAATACAAAAATACCCCATAACTCCAAATGCAAAAGATTACTTATTACAACTGAAGCTATTAACATAATAGCAACCATCCATTAATAATAATAAAAAATATTGACAAGCGTCTCAAATCCTGTATTCTTGAATGCATATCTTTTTGAAGTTCCACGAGTGCTACATGTTTTGATTGCAGGTTGGTGGTCATGACTTTCTATGTTTTGGTCTATTGGAAACAAGTTCCTGTCTCTCCTATAAATATTTTCATGGCTTCTACTCTGACGAACTTAGGTCACTGGTGCCCCCTCCACAAAACTTTACTCAGGCAACCAGACTGGCAACAAAGTCTCTCCCTTTTACAGTTAGATCAATTCAGGCGACAATTCTACTTCAGCAATTTCTTTTCTCGCGCTTCCCGCCTGTGGAACTCCCTTCCATATACACTACCGGCCATAATTCACTGGAAGTGCGTTGTGGTGCAGTGGCTATAGACTCGGAACGACAAATCGGGTAAGCCGAGTTCGAGTTCCAGTTGAATTCCTAGCATTCACATGCGCACAAATACCCTTGGGAAAGGTATTAACTCGTTTCTTCCCTCTAGTTATGGGTTAAATAACAGGACAGCTTGAGTTCTGTAGCCTTGTATGCCAACCAGTCTACCGCAGAAAGCAATGGCAACCCACTACGGGATAATCTTCTGCCCAGTCAGTCATGTCTCTTTCGAGAAATGATCGTCCAAAGCGTGTATCACGTATGACACTTGACTGAATGTAATAGTTGGAAACATACTTAAAGCTGATACTATTCATAAAGTGGGGGATTGGTTTTCTATTGTTATGAAGTAATAAGCTGATCTCCCACTAACTGCTACTTAATAATGTAATCTAATAATCTTTTCTCACTTTTGCTCTGAGTCAAATAACAGCACGGATTGGGTTCTATAGACTTGGCTGGCAACGAGTCTACCGCAGAAAGCAATGGCTGTCTTCACTACACAGCTAAATTCAATGGAACATATTTTTCTTGTTTCAAACGTTCGTCGAAGGTGTTCAGTACTTGATTCAGTTTTGCTTCTCTGACTCGAGCTGATAACTTTTGGCAAATTTATTTTCTTCTGTCATGAACTTGTTATTTGAGTCATTTCTTTTGTTTGTCCTTTTCTTTTTTTAATGAACGCATGAAAGAACTGAGAGTGACCAACAAAAGTAGTTCATCAACCATCAGCACAGTGACCCAAAAACATAATGCCGACACAATAAAGCACATCATCGGGGTAAAAACTGAAGTTTTAGACTGGCCAAGTCAATCACAGGACTATAACTTAACAGAGTATGCATTTGATCTGAAAATAAAACTGAAAGAAATAAATAAATTGTAAACGCAAATTCTACTCCAGTAGCTTCTTTTCTCGCACTTCCCGCCCGTAGAATTCCCTTCCATTTACTTGCTTCTCCGACAGCTACGATCTCCAAGAATTTAAATGTAAAGTCAACAGTCATCTCCTATCTCACTAACTTGCACCCTCTCTCTCTCTCTCTCTCTCATGCTCTCATCTCATTTCTACAGTATTCCCATACCTCTCTTAACCGCTTCCTGACACCCCCTGTAACCTGTCAGTCTTTCTCATAACTTTCTTTTTATGTGACCCTCTGCACAACAGTGACAGTATAATGCCTTGCTTAGGGCGATATGATTAAAAAAGTATATATATATATATATATATATATATATATATATAATCGTATCACCCCGAGCAAGGTGGTAACGCCACTGATGTGCAGGGGGCTACGTAATAGTGAAAAGATCGGAAAAGAGAAAGCCGGAAACCACATCCTAAACAGGGAACAAGGACAATATATATATATATATATATATATATATATATATATATATATATATATATATATATATATATTGTAATAGTTGTTACAATGGTTTATAAATTCATAGTATCACTACACAAACATTTTCGCGTTTCGAAGCTACCTTTTTTAGGTGCTTCTCATCGAAGTTGGAATGAAAATTATCTGGTGAAAAACGGTTTATTTGTGGTGAAACCACCTCTTAACTTTTTGTTGCTTCTAAATCCACGCTGACCCGGGGTGGTAGCACTTGTTAGGTTCTCAGCTATGGGCAAATAGTTAACCCCTAAACCAGGGTCAAAACACTATAAAAGTATAAAAATACACTTTTATGGAAATATATACATAAAAATAGACTTTTATAGGAAAATATATATTTTGAGGAAAAACTATTACCAACAATACATTGATGAAGGAAAAAAAATTATAACCCTAACATATATTTGAAAGAAAAAAAACATTATCTGCAATACATTGTTGAATACAAAACTAGAAGACATCTTCCGTTTTCTAAAAAAGAATTTTCATCAAAATCTGCCTAAATCAAACTTTCCGCTATAACTGAACCTTAAAAGAAAACTTAAAATTTTATTTTTGCATAGTATGAAATACATCATTTTTAAAAAGAAAATAGGGCAGCCTACTAATTATGACCCGTAGTGTAATTATATATATATATATATATATATATATATATATATATATAAAGAGGGTCATAAGTTTTTTAAAATAAAATTCTAAATGAAAATAGAATGTTTCTTTGGGCGATTGGCAGCCAGGAAGCCGTTGCTTCGGCTAGCCAATAATAATAAGAGACGAGTACAAAAACTAGACACCAGGACAGTGGTCAAAAGTGTTGTGGACTGATGAGTCTACGTTCGAACTTTTTGGGAGTAAAAGTAGGGTGTACATGCGGAAGTGTGTTGGGGAACGTGTGAAAGATGAGTGCGTACAGTCATCGATGAAACATCGTGGTGGATCCAGCATGGATTGGGGCTGTTTTGCGAGCACGAGCTCAGGTGATTAGCTGAAGAAAAAGGGGCTATGAAGAAAGGCCAATACCATTCAATCTTACAGAGATATGCAATTCCCTCTAGGTTGCGTATTGTGGCTCAAAGTTTCTACCTCCAGCAGGATAACGACCCAAAACATTATAAATTAATTATTTTAAATTAAAGAAACTGCTGGAGTATTAAAAGTTATGTGTTGGCCACCTCAGTTACCAGACCCTCTCGCCAATTGAACTTGCATGGGACGAGTTGGACAGGAGAAGTAAGAAGAAACCGCTTAGTAATGGTCGGAATTTAGTTAAGTGTCTAAAGGATACCTGGAGTGAATTGTCAGAGGATTATTTTAAAAAACTTATGCCAAAAAAAACCCCAGAGTGTGTGCAGCTGTTGTGAAGGCAGAAGGAGATTATTTTGATGAAACTGTCATATAGATAATTATTAATTATTTATAAATTTATTTGAAGCACATGTTATTGTGCAGTATTAACAAAAGAACCATTCAATTTTCATTTACAATTATTCACTTGGCAATAAATACTAAAAAATAGTATAAAATATATCATCTTTTAAAAAGAAAATGGGGTGGCCTAATAATTATGACCGGTAGTGTGCATATATATATATATATATATATATATATATATATATATATATATATATATATTTGAGTTTGAGATTGAGTTTTGTTTAACAGCATATCAACATGTGGGTTAGTTAATGCAATAAATACTAAAAAAAATAGTATGAAATACATCATTTTTAAAAAGAAAATAGGGCAGCCTACTAATTATGACCCGTAGTGTAATTATATATATATATATATATATATATATATATATATATATATATATATATATATATAAAGAGGGTCATTCAATAAATAAGGTGAATTTTCTGTATAAAAATTTCTAATACAGATAAAAGCTTACTTTTTTTTTTTTAATTTCTTTTACTTCTTTTTCAAAGGGATTTAACATTTTTTGCAGATTGGAGATTAACAAAGATGGCCGACCAAAAAGCATGCTCCAGGATTGAACAGAGGTCAGTTTTCAAGTTTTTGGTTGCTGAAGGGTGCAAACCAGTTGAAACTCATAGGACAATGTATATGGTGCCACATGTTTCAGCCAAAAACATGTCTACAAGTGGGCTAAATTGTTTAAAGAAGGACGGAGCAGTGTTAAGTATGAAGACAGGCCTGGGAGGCCTACATAAGTGAGGTCTCCTGAGGTGATCAAATCAGTCAATGACCTCATTCAGTCTGACAGAAGGGTGACAGTAGATGACATTGCAAGGTCTCCGAGCCTATCTGTTGGGACAGCACACAAAATTGTCCATGATGACCTTGCCTACTCGAAGACAACGCAAGGACTCACACAGCAGCTTAAACAGGTGCAGACCATCAACGAGCTGGGCTGGGAACTGCTCCCTAATCCCCCTTACAGCCAAGACATTGCCTCTTCAGACTTTCATCTGTTTCGTCCCTTGAAAGCGTTCACGAGAGGCACGAAGTTTGAAAGTGACGATGAAGTCAAAAGTGCTGTGAGCGATTGGCTGAGACATCAGTCCAAAGATTTTTATGCTGAGAGAATACGGAAGCTTGTGCGCAAATTTGAAAAGTGTGTAGCACTGATGGGAGACCCAGTCAGTTAAGTGCCATACGTGATACACTCTTGGGCGATCGTGTCTGCGGTAGACTGGTTGCCGACCAAGGCTATAGAACCTAATCTACCCTGTTATTTAACCCATAACTGAAAGGAATAGACAGTTTAATACCTTTCCAAGGGTATTTGCGCGTAAGTGAATGCAATGAATTCTGCTGGAATTCGAACTCGGCTCCCCGATTTCTCGTTCCGAGCCGATATCCACTGCACCACAACGCTGGGAGACTACGTTGAACAAAAAAAGTAAGCTTCTATCTGTATTAGAAGTCCTTTTACCGAAAACATTTAGCTTATTTATTGAATGACCCTCGTATATATATATATATATATATATATATATATATATATATATATATATATATATGTGTGTGTGTGTGTGCGTGTGCGTGTATCTGTATGTATGTAAAATTTTAGAAAGTGTATATCGGTAAAAAGACAATATGAATAGAGACAAAAAGAACACTTATCTTAGCGTAAGCTTCTAATACTCTGAAGGACTTCATCAAGACAATATTCAGCCACTCAACAACTCACATTTACCTTGATAAAGCCCCTAAGAGAATTAAACACTTATGGTAAAATAAGATTTTCTTTTTTCTTTGCGCACACACACACACACACACACACACATATATATATATATGATAATGCATGTGTTGCATATATAGCACACGCATTATCGTATATACATATATATATATATATATATATATATAAAATTTTGTTTAGATTTGAGTTAGCGTTGAAGAAAATCTGAGAAAATCTTACGACTGTTTACAATTGATTGCGTAACTATTTTTTTACGTCACTCACTTTTTCGAGGACAAACACTTTAATTTGGAAATTCTTGCAAAAATCAAATAATTGTCAGATTTTAATGAAACTTTCAGTACTCATTCACAAATGAATAAACTTATTTTTGAAATTATTATTTCTTTTTAAATATTGATGAAAAAATTAACTCTGTTGCCCCCCCACTCCACGTAAATTCATGAAATTTTAATAAATTTTAATTTCTGTAAATTATTTTTTTATTAGTTAAACGCAGAACTCATCGGGAAATATAAATCATCTATTTTTTTATGTAGAATTAATCGGCACTATCCGAAAATCTGCTCCGAAGAGTGAAATAAAAAACGCAATAACTCTGATATAATTTAATTCGATAAGCTTTTAATTGCTGGAATAAATAATAAAAATTAAGGACATTATAGTCTGAAGAAAAAATTTCTTTTCGATTACTAATAAAATTTTAAAAGAATTGTTTTCATTTATTATTATTATTATAATAATTCATAAAGTTTTAAAAGTATTTTGAAAATCTTTTAAAGAACTGTATGTTTTTTTAGTTAAGAATTGATGATTATATTGGCTATCAAAAATTAAAAAAATTAATAAAAATTTTTCACACCGTATATTTTTAAAATAATTAAAAAACTTTTTTCTCTGTGTAAATTAATATATTCATTTAAGTACGATGTTAAATAGGGTCGTAACAAGTTTCTATAGAGGTCGTATTTATTTTAAATTTTACAAGTGTTTTGGATTATTTTCCTTACATGGAAAACGACAGAAACCGCACTTTGATTCTGATTCAAGTCTCTTCAAGACGTTTATAAAATTTAAGTCTATTTTGCAAGTCATTCCTTAAACATTTAAAGCAACTTTTAATTCCTAATTTTCTAATTTTATTAAAAAGTAATAATAATAATTGTGAAATTGACAATTTGTAGAGGTACCTAAAAATAATATAAAAATAGATATTAAAAATAAAAATTAATAAATACCATAACATTTCATAAATTATTGAGTTAACTCTACCGTTATTTTCATTCTCTTATTAAATTGTAATTTTTTTAAAACGAAAGTTTTATATTATTTTAATTTTTATTTTTCATAAAACATCTTCAAACGTAAGTTACAAAGCTAAACTAACTAAAATTTCATCAAATATTGGATAATTGCTGAAAACTGTGTTAAATTTTTAATTTTAACATAGTTAAAAATAAAAAAAAAACATTTTTATGAATAACATTTATACCAAATTCGTCTTCCATACTTTTGGCCGTATACTAAATCATCAGTTGTCGGCTGCTCCTAAGGTACTGATAAGGTGTTGACAGCTTTGATAACAAAGCTACCGTAAGTGAGGAATGCTTTTTGAAACATTTTTCAAGCAGTAAGTAAGTAATTCTTGTTTCAAGTCAACCTAAAGTAAGTAATTTGAATTAAATAATGTGTCAGCGAGGTGTGTTTTATTTTGTAAGTTTTTTTCATCCCGAGAATTGGCTTCTGTTTACAATCGATGAAAAATGGCGGAAACTTTGAAATTTAAAACTTTTTTTTTAATTTAGAAAATTTTTGATTCCGATCAAAATAATTTCGGTTTAAAATACACCAGGGTATTTTGCTTACTGAAATTAGTAAATATAATCCGTTGGCTTTCAATTAAAGCTAATTTTAAAGCTTGAAGATAATGCATTTATTATTAAAATTAAAATTAAAATTTAGGTATAGAAAAATGAGGGGGTACCTATTCTAAATCTATTACATCTTCCTCTTGACTTCTTTCTATTTTCTTTCTTTCTTTTTAAATTCATTCTTTCTTTCATTTACCATTCTTTCTTTCCTTTGAAGTATATTCCTTCTTTCTCTTAATTTTCTTTCTCTTTTCATTCTTTCGTTTTAAATCCATTCCTTCTTTCATTTCCGATTCTTTCTTTCTTTTGAAGTATATTCCTTCTTTCTCTTATTTTATCTCTTTTTTCCTTCATTTTAAATACATTCCTTCTTTCACTTACCATTCTTTCTTGCATTTGAAGTATATTCCATCTTTCTCTTAATTTTTTCCTCTTTTCTTTTCTTCATTTTAATTCTATTCCTTCTTTTATTTGCCATTCTTTCTTTCTTTTGAAGTATATTCCGTCATTCTCTTAATTTTTTTCTCTTTTCTTTCTTACATTTTAAATTCATTCCTTCTTTTATTGACCATTCTTCTTTCCTTTGAAGTATATAGTTTCTTTCTCTTAATTTCTTTCTCTTTTCTTTCTTTCATTTTAAATCTATTCCTTCTTTCATTTACCATTCTTTTTTTCCTTTGAAGTATATTCTTTCATTCACTTAATTTTCTTTCTCTCTTCTTTCTTTCTTTCTTTTTAAATCCATCCTTTCTTTCATTTACCATTCTTTCTTTCGTTTGAAGTATATTCCTTCTTTCTCTTAAGTTTTTTCGATTTTCTTTCTTTCATTTTAAATTCATTCCTTCTTTTATTTATCATTCTTTCTTTCCTTTGAAGTATATTCCTATTTCTCTTAATTTTCTTTCTCTTTACTTTCGTTCGTTTTAAAAATATTCCTTTTTTTTTCATTTACCATTCTTTCTTTCCTTTGAAGTATATTCCTTCTTTCATTTAATTTTCTTTCTATTTTCTTTCTTTCTTTCTAAAACCATCTCTTCTCTCATTTACCCTTCTTTCTTTCCTTTGAAGTATATTCCTTCTTTCACTTAATTTTCTTTCTCTTTTCTTTCTTTCTTTTTAAATCCATCCCTTCTTTCATTTACCATTCTTTTTTTCCTTTGAAGTACATTCATTCTTTCTCTTAATTTTCTTTCTCCTTTCTTTCTTTCATTTTAAATTCATTTCTTCTTTTATTTACCATTCTTTCTTTCCTTTGAAGTATATTCCTTCTTTCTTTTAATTTTTTTTCCATTTTCTTTCTCTCATTTTAAATTCATTCCTTCTTTCATTTACCATTCTTTCTTTCCTTTGAGGTATATTCCTTCTTTCTCTTAATTTTCTTTCTCTTTTCTTTCTTTCGTTTTAAATCCATTCCTTCTTTCATTTACGATTATTTCTTTCTTGTGAAGTATATTCCTTCATTCTCTTAATTTTTTCTCTTTTCTTTCTTTCATTTTAAATCCATTCCTTCTTTCTCTAAATTTTTTTCTGTTTTCTTTCTTTCGTTTTAAATCCATTCCTTCTTTTATTGACCATTCTTTCTTTCGTTTGAAGTATATTCCTTCTTTCTCTTAATTATTTTCTCTTTTCTTTCTTTCATTTTAAACCCATTCCTTCATTTATTTACCGTTCTCTCTTTCCTTTGAAGTATATTACTTCTTTCTCTTAATTTTCTTTCTTTTTTCTTTCTTTCTTTTTAATTCCGTTCCTTCTTTTATTTACCATTCTTTCTTTCTTTTAAAGTATATTCCTTCTTTCTCTTAATTTTCTCTTTTCATTTTTTCGTTTTAAATCCATTCCTTCTTTCATTTACCATTCTTTTTTTCCTTTGAAGTATATTCCTTCTTTCTCTTAATTTTCTTTCTCTTTTCTTTCTTTCATTTTAAATCTTCTCCTTCTTTCAAAAAACATACTTTCTATTATCTTTCATTCTAAATCCATTCCTTCTTCCTCTTGCCTTCTTTCTATTTTCTTTCTTTTATTTGAAATCTTCTTTCACTTCCGTTTTTTCTTATTTTATTTCTTTCATTTTAAATCTATTTTTTCTTTTTTTTTTTTTTTACTTTTCTGTCTATTTTTCTTCTTTCATTCGAAATCGATTTCTTCTTTCTTTTAGGTTGTCCCCCGCCCCGTAAAATGACGTATTTTTTTGGTTGGTTGTTCATTTGATAGTCTAAGAAGAAAAACCTCGTTTGTATATAAAAAAAAAAATGTTGACTCATTCCTGACTCTCTTTCTTTCCAGATCATTCTTCTTTCAATATATTTTTACTCATAAGCCCAATTAAAATGACTGTAATGAAACAATGTTTAGTAATCTTACTGTACGTGTACAAACTGGGGAGGAAAGAGAAATCGGTGAGCCGAGTTCGAATTCCAGTTGAATACCCTGCATTCACTTAAGCACTGGTACCCTTGGGAAAGTTATTAATCCGTTCCTTCCCTCCAGTTATGGGTTAAATAACAAGGGTAGGACTTGGGGACCCTGCCCTTAAAAAAATCCCAATGAAGCTTGCATCGCCCGGTTCACACTCCACCCACGTCTATTGAACAGGTGAAGAGGCTCATCCCTTGTTTCCTGTTTAGGATGCGGTTTCCGGTTTTCTCTTTTCCAGTCTGTTCACACCTATGTAGCCCCCTGCACATCAGTGGCGTTACCGCCTTGCTCGGGGTGATATGATTAAAAAATAAATAAATAAATCACATAAACTAAATAAAACAAATCAAAAACGATTTTCAGCATTAAAATGACCTAATGAAGATTGATATGCTGGTTAAATAAACCAACCAACCAAACAACCAACCAACAAACTAACCAACCAACCAACCAACCAACCAACCAACCAACCATCCAAACAACCAACCAACCAACCAACCAACCAACCAACCAACCAACCAACCAACCAACCATCCAAACAACCAACCAACCAACCAACCAACCAAACAACCAACCAACCAACCAACCAACCAACCAACCAACCAACCAATCAACCAACCAACCAACCATCCAACCAACCAACCAACCAACCAACCAACCAACCAACCATCCTAACAACCAACCAACCAACCAACCAACCAACCAACCAACCAACAAACCAACCAACCAACCATCCAACCAACCAACCATCCAACCAACCAACCAACCAACCAACCAACCAACCAACCAAACAAACAACCAACCAACCAACCAATCCACAAACCAACCAACCAAACAAACAACCAACCAACAAACTAACCAACCAACCAACCAACCAACCAACCAACCAAATGGGGAGAAACATATTTACATCGAATCATTACGTGCAATGAGAGACGGATGCTCTTTGACAACTTAAGAGACTAGGCCAGTAGTCAGATGCAAGTGATTTACCAAAACAGTTTTTTTTAAAATCTCAACCGCACCTTAAAAATTAATTGTTACTATATGGTGGTTTTTCGAAAAGGTTATTCATTACTCATTCTTGCCTTAAGAAAAAAACATAACAGAAACCTCATATTGTGGGCAAATTGAGTTTATGCACAAAATATTGTAAAAGAAACATCCTAGACTTGTGAATAGAGATAACCGCCAATTTTGTTGCAAGACAATGCACGGCCGCTCACTCTTCACTCAACTGTCCAAAAGCTGCATAACCCGAATTATTAAATTTTTCCTGATCCTGCACATCCATCTGATATCATTCCTGCTAATTATCACTTACGTAATTTGAGTTTTTTCATACATTCTTCATTAGGAGAGAGGTAATCGAAACATTTGAACTCTTTGGCACATCAAAGAATGAAAATTTTTAAAAGATGGGATCAAGAAGTTAAAGGTACATTGGAGGACAGTCATTCCTCAACACAGTGCCTATTTCAACTAAACAAATTAGTTAGTTAACCTTTCAGAAGCATTTGGGGTAAATTTTTTATTTATTCCCCGAAGAGCTTTACCTCTTTAAATTTTTCCAAAACATCCTTATTTCCGTGAAAATGTACATGCTGAACTCAAATCGATAATTATTTACTGAAGAAACCTAGCTTTATTGATGTTAACGACCAGAAAAAATCGAACTTCTTCTCGCTGTTTATCTCATCCCGTAACCACGTTTGAAATATGTTATTCAGTGCTGAATGACTTTTGGCGTAGTAAGCTAATTTTCGGTCTATGTGAAATTACTACGCGATTTATTTTGTTTCGGAACTCAATTTCCGCCGAAAGTTGCGTGTATTTGCGTTTTTTTCTCCTTTTTTTGCGGGGGGGGGGGAGGCTTTGGATTTTTTTTAAAGATAGTTAACTTTCAAATAGATATTTCTTTAAGAAAGTTAACTTTCAAATTTATGAAAATAAGTGTAGTTTAATTAACCTTCAAATGCATTGCGTGTATGTGCGCGTTTTTTCCTTTTGTTATTTCAGAAGAAACTTTCAAATATTTGAAAATAAGTGATAACTGTAGTTTTATTTAACCTTCAAATATATGAAAATATATTTGCGTGTTTTTTCCTTTTTTTATGAAAATAAGTGATAATTGTAGTTTTACTTAATTTTTTCCGACGAAAGTTAACTTTCAAATATAAGAAAATATAGAATTTTTTTAAGCAAGTAAGCTTTCAAATATATGAAAATAAGTGATGAGTGTAGTTTAATTAACCTTCAAATATATAAGTAACATAAAAAAAAAGGAAAAAAAATACACGTAATAAACCTTACCCTAACCCTAACCCAACCCCTAACCCTAACCCTAACCCAACCCTAACCCTAACCCAACCCCTAACCCTAACCCTAACCCAACCCAACCCCTAACCCTAACCCTAACCCAACCCCTAACCCTAACCCTAACCCAACCCAACCCCTAACCCTAACCCTAACCCAACCCCTAACCCTAACCCTAACCCAACCCAACCCCTAACCCTAACCCTAACCCAACTCCTAACCCTAACCCTAACCCTAACCCAACCCCTAACCCTAACCCTAACCCAACCCCTAACCCTAACCCAATCATCACTTATTTTCATATATTTGAAAGTTAACTTTCTTCTCAAATTAAGTACACGCAACTTTCTTAAATTCATTACCAAGATAAAAAAAAAAGAAAAAAACACGCAATAACCCTAAACATAACCCTAAATTTCTAGATGTTTTTGTTGATTATAAAAGCCACCTCGTCCTTTATTCCTGTCTTTTGAATTATAAAAAGGGGTTGACTGAAGGATTCAATATTGCCGTTGATAAGGGATACGTGCTATATATTCTCTATTCTTTTTAAAAATACTATGTCCCTTTAGAGCAAGGGACCGCAACGTACGGACCGATGGCCTGATCCGGCCCGCGAAGGAAATTTGACCGGCTCTCGAGCCTGATTACCAATGACTCTATTTTTAGCGTGAGAGACGAGGTTTTCGCAGTTAACAAATGGCCTGCTGTTATCTTCTTCTGATGAACCCAACCGAATTTGAATACTATGACCGCAAAAACACGATCAAAACCCAATCACCTCCATTTCTGAGGTAAAAAATAAAAAATAAACATAAAACAAAAACTGAGAGCCGATTTGATCGATTGACCGACCGACCGGCGATAGACATTAGGCGGAGACACCTTCAAAAGGACAATGTTGTCCCAGTCGGCTTTCTATTTTATTCCTCCAACAGCGACTCCTCATCGCTTACCCCTGCCACCTACCCTATGTAATTTGCTGGAATCTTTCGATGGGCCATGTTCTTATCTTATGTATATGTTTGCAACTATTTGCACTCGTCTGTATGGGTATATGGGTTTCGTTTTCTGTTTTTGTTTGACTAGTGTGTGTGGTTTGTTTGTGGTACAATTTTCAATAACAGTTTCAAACCTACATGTCATATTTTCATCCATTTCACTTCGGTTGATTTTTTTCACTTTCAAGTATTTTGACGTTCCTTGAGAAAAAGTAATTTTTGTTAGGTGTTTTTAATTTTAGATTTTCTTTTGTTTTTCTGATTTCTCAATGTTTATTTTCATTATGGTTTTAAATATTTAGGTTGACAGGGGTCTGCATATGTAATTTTCCTTAATTTTTCATTAATGGCCTTCGTCCGGCACGCGACCCGTAATTATAACACGATCCGGCCGCGGGGTCGAATGAGTTGCCGACTCCTGCTTCAGAGCAATAGCAAGGTGGCGAATTGGCTAGCGGCTTAGACCAGGTAATCGGAATCCAGAGTTCGCATTGCAGTCATTCCGTTCCTTGAAACTTCTTTGAATGTGCGTCGTGGTGCAGTAGATATCGGCCCGGAAAGAGAAATCGGTGAGCCGAGTTTAGATTTCAGTTGGATTCCTTGCATTCACTCACAAATACCCTTGGGAAAGGTAATAATCCATCTCTTCTCTCCAGTTATGGGTTAAATAACAAGACAGATTGGGTTCTATAGTCTTGTTTGGCAGCCAGTCTACCGCAGAAAATAATGGCAATCGACTGCAGTAAAATCTTCTACCCGGTCAGATTTTCGAGATATGATCGCCCAAGCGTGTATCACGTAGGAAACTTAACAGACTGATGTCCCCTGTTCGGATGTGCGTTGTGGGTGCGGATGTGCGTTGTGGTGCAGTGGATATCGACTCGGAACGACAAATCGGGAAGCCGGGTTCAAATTCCAGTTGAATTCCTTGCATTCACTTCTGAACAAATACCATTGGGAAAGGTATTCATCCGTCTCTTCCCTCCAGTTATATGTTAAATAATAGGACAGATTGGGTTCTGTAGCTTTGGCTGGCAACCAGTCTACCACAGAAAGCAATGGCAACCTACTGCGGGATAATCTTCTGCCCAGTCAGTCATGTCTCTTTCGAGACATGATCGTCCAAAGCATGTATCACGTATGGCACTTAACTAACTGATGTCCCTTTAGTGTGTCTTAGGCAAGTAGATTTGACAGAGCCAATCCCTCTCCAGATCAGACCATTGGTTGTTGATTCTATTAGGAGATACCTACCATCCAGACTGTTGATTCCAGTATAGAAATTGTGACACACCTACCAGTGCCGTGTCATCACTGCACTGGTTGCATACATATCTATAGAGCCCAGTCTACCCTATTATGTTCTTTGGCAGGCCTTGTTCCTTTAATCTTGCTAAACTCCATTCTCATCAGAAATACCTGGTGGGGGAACCAGTTTTTCTTAGTTTAAATATTATATTTTAGTATTTGTAGTGTTTTATAAGATTATAAGTTTAGTTTTTTTTTTATGTGTTAGATATTTTGGAAAATAATTAATCATTTTTTGGCTTCTGATTCATATTTTTCAGTTGAATATTATACCTTTTCTGGGTGCAGTTGTTGATTATAAAAATCACCTTGTACTAATTCCTGTCTTCTAAATTATAAAAGGAATTCAATATGTTTCCGTTGATAAGTGATACACCCTATATATTCTTTATTCTTTTTAAAAACAGGATGTAGGCAATCATGGCTCTCCACGGATTCTGTTTCGTTATTATGTACGAATTACTATGACTTCTTTGGAAGATTGTAAAGTGGTGAAGTAACCGTTTGGTGTATTATCATCGCATGCATTGTATCCACAGCTATAGAGCCCAGTCTACATTATTATGTTACATGCCTGTTGACCCTACAAGAAATTTCAGCTACTCTTTGTCAAGTCTTGTTTCTTAAATTTTGCTAGTTGTCTAACCACCATCCTCATCAGAAATGCCTGGTTGGGGAACCGGTTTCGGAAATAATTATTCATTTGTTTCTTTACATTTCATATTTTTAAATGAATTATAGAATATTGTTTGCGATAAAGTGCTTTGTTTATTAGATTTCTGAAGATAGCTATCTGGTATTTTTCTATTGTCAAATTATAATTATGTTTTTCTTTCTTTCATTCACACGGTACACTACCGGCCATAATTATTAGGCCACCGCAGTGTTTAACAAGCAGACCACTATTTTTTTTTTTGTTTAAATACGAATTAAGAGGCTTCTACGACTTTACTTTGAGAAATATTGCCATCGATCAATATCAAATATATAGAAATCAAATGAAGAAAAAATGCTTCTCTTTTTCCAAAAATGAGGCATTTCTATACAGCAAAAACGGAAGCTAACCAAGAAAAAAGTAAGGTCATGTTTTGTATCTCGACACCATTTTAATTTTTGTTGTTCAGTGGAATCAAAAAATCTTAATTAAAATATATATTCATTTGTAAAAAACGCTAATTAAGCAAATTACAGGATTAACAAAGTACTTTATGAATAAAAAATAATTAAAATGAAGATGTGCAAAAATTAGTGAATACTTGCACTACCGTCATAATTATTAGACCACCCCAGTGTTTAAAAAAATTATGTATTCCATACTATATTTTAGTATTTATTGCCATGTGACTAATTTTAAATGAAAATAGAATGGTTCTTTTGTTATTATTACTTTGCAAAGTTTTACAAGGCAAATAGCGACAATTTAGCCATCGCACCCTCTAGATTTCCTCTATATGTCTATATATACGCTACCGGCCATAATTATTAGACCACCCCAGGGTTTTAAAAAATTATGTATTTCATACTATATTTTAGTATTTATTGCCATGTGACTAATTTTAAATGAAAATAGAATGGTTCTTTTGTTATTATTACTTTGCAAAGTTTTACAAGGCAAATAGCGACAATTTAGCCATCGCACCCTCTAGATTTCCTCTATATGTCTATATATACGCTACCGGCCATAATTATTAGACCACCCCAGGGTTTTAAAAAATTATGTATTTCATACTATATTTTAGTATTTATTGCCAAGTGAATAATTTTAAATGAAAATAGAATGGTTCTTTTGTTAATAATGCACAATAACATGTGCTTCAAATGAATGTATAAATATTTAATAATTACCAACATTGTAGTTTCATCAATGAAAGAATGAAGAAAATTCAGAGTGATTCGGACGAGTTCATCTTGTCTTGTAAAAATTCATCTTGTCTTGTAAAAATTCAGACGAGTTCATTCTTGTCTTTTAAAATTTTGCAAAGTAATAAAAACGAAAGAACCATGAACCATTCTATTTTCATTTGGTAATAAATACTAAAAATAGTATGAGTGTATATATATATATATATATATATATATGAACAAAAATATATGTTCTATTCCTGATGCTGACCACTTTTACACATAAGTACAGCATACCATAAAATTATATTTTATTATATATATACACTACCGGCCATAATTATTAGGCAACCCCAATGTTTTAAAAAAGATGATATATTTCATACTATTTTTTAGTATTTATTGCCAAGTGAATAATTGTAAATGAAAATAGAATGGTTCTTTTGTTAATACTGCACAATAACATGTGCTTCAAATGAATGTATAAATATTTAATAATTACCAACATTGTAGTTTTATCAATGAAAGAATGAAGAAAATTCAGAGTGATTCGGACGAGTTCATCTTTGCTTTCTTGCCTTGTAAAATTTTGCAAAGTAATAATAACAAAAGAACCATTCTATTTACATTTGACAATAAATACTAAAAATAGTATGAAATACATTATTTCTTTTTAAAAAAATGGTGTGGCCTAATAATTATGGCCGGTAGTGTACGTTCCACCTTGTCGTTGCCTCAGATAAACAATGGACCGTTCCTCTTTGAGAATGATGCTAGAACCATAGTATCTTGCCTGACCCATGCCGACAAAACGGAAGAAACTATATATCAAATGCGCTGTTTCATTTTCATGAAAGGAGAGTAAGCGAAAGAAAGAAAGAAAGAAGGGGTGATAATACTCACGCATTTTTAATGTCTGCTTCAGTTAAATTAGTGATTGATTTGTTTGTTTAATGTTATATCAACTCTTTTTCTTCTCTATATTTCATTTTCTGATGAAGATTTCATAAAATCGAACCCTGTTGGATTTATAAACCATTCTTAATTATAGTGTTCGAACTGCTTTCTTCATCTTTGTTGTCATATACAAGACGTTTCGGCCGTTCTACGCTCCGTTTTTCTTCTCTAGGACCCATGGCCCAGTGGATACCTGGCCACGTCAGTGTTGAAAAAAAAAACTTGGCGAGTTGAGTTATTAAATGGAAATAAAAGGCTTGGCACGTGGAACTAAAACAATCTACCCTAATGGAGGAGTATAAAGGGTTCGGTTTGAAGTTCCAACGTATATAACCTGAAGAAGGCCTTAACTTAAAATGACTGAATCATCGTGAATAATATGACAATAGGATGAGGACAACTGTCCGAATAGTGTAAATAGTTGCAATTGATCTCAGCTGAACACTTCCCCCATAGCTGAACACTTCCCCCATAGCTGAACACTTCAATCAACCGGGACACACATTAGAAAACCGCAAATGTTTACTGATAGATTCCGATTTTAGTTCTACATACTCACGTAGAAAGAAAGAAAAATACTGGATTTTAAAATTAAATACATACAGGCTAGGGTTAAATAGGGACTTAGGTATTTTGAATCTTTATAAATATTTCAATCGTTTTACATTTTTTAGATACACTTAAAAACTTTTTCTTTAAAACAACATTTAAAAGTATTATTACAGTTAGTTTTACGTTTAAAAGTATTCAAATTCTATTGCTTTCTACATCACGCGACGTACACATCTCACGACGGACGCATCTCGCGACGGACGCTTCTAATTTAACATCATTTGTTTCTGATGAAAGGCCGAGGCCTGTCTGAAATATCAAATATATATATATATATATATTTTTTAATCATCTCACCCCAAGCAAGGCATTCCACTGCCACTATTGCGCATGGGGCTACATAGGGGAAGGTAAAGAGAAGGAGTGGTTAGACATAGGGAATGTCAGGAGGAAGGTGACAGATGAGTAAGGATAGCGAGGATGAGGGTTGGGCAGATGGGAAGAGTGTTTGATAGAATGGGAGCAGGTTAGTGTGTTAGGAGGTGTCTATTGACCTTACATTTAAACTCCTGGAGATTGTAGCCGCCGGGGAAGCAATCGTGTGGAAGGGAATTCCACAGTCGGGAAGTGCGAGGAAAGAAACTGTTGGAGTAGAAGTTACGGCTGCATTTTATCGGTTTCACTGTAAAAGGGTGGGATCTAGTTGCTAATCTAGTATCTCGTTCAAATACGTATTTAGGGGGCACTAGTGATCTAAGTAAATATATAATAATGGAAATAAATAAATACTGCCAAAAAATACATTTTTAACTTACAACATTTTAGTAGTTATATATATATATATATATTCTTTTCAAAAATTAATTAGTGAAATCAATTAGCGAAAGTGGGTATCCACCGACTATTGTCAATTCGATGATTTGTAACAAGATCGCTGAATTCAGGAATATTAAGCCAGTAGTTGTTTCTCAATGACCAGTTTAAGATTTCTATGGATTGGAGAGAATGGTGAAAACGTAAATAGGTAAAATTCTTCTAATGTGCAGAAATGTTATTTTTCTGCCATAATGCGTGTTGCGTTTGAGACTAAAATTGTTTTAGCCTCAAGTCGAAAGAACGTTCTGTCCCCTCATCAAATAAATTCTGTAAGTTACGAATATAATAGTGGCTACGGTGCCAGTTACATAGGCAGAACCACTCAATGACTTGACAGTAGAATCAAACAGCACGTTCCACTAAAAATCAGGAACCATACCTGGCAAGAAAATGAACTTGTCCACAATACGTACTATTCTTCAATTTGTGAACACCTTTTGAAAAATAAAATTTGCGCCATGGACTTTGATGTGAATTGGTTTTCACATTCACTTTTTATCTGAGGGTGCTGGAATCTGTTTACATCAGGTCTTGCAGACCGTCGCTGTGTAAACAGCGAGAGTTTTTTGCTGGGTTTTGCTGTGATCAGTCTCTAGCAGTTCATTCTCTCTTTCCCATCATGGACTATTTCATTTTTCACAATTTTTACGTTTTAAGTCCCCCCAATAAAAATAACAAGCAGGGGCGAAACCGGTTGTTTTCTTCTTTTTTATATTTTATCCTCATTATGCCCTCTAACATAAAAGTTATAACTCTTGATGCATTATATATATACAGTACTGAGTAAAAGTATTAGGACAAGAACTATCTTATCTTTTATGTGGCATATTGACAGAAAATAAACAATTTAATTCAAGTAATTTTATTTGATTTACTCAACAAATGCTTTAACAAGAGAAAATACTTGTTAAAAAATAAATTTAATATTTTGTATAATAGCCTTTTGCTTTGAAATAATAAAATAATTGCGACAATTTACCAATCGCACCTATTATATATATATATATATATATATATATATATATATATATATATATATATACACTACTGTGCAAAAGTATTAGGACAAGAACTATTTATCTTTTATGAGGCATATTGACAGAAAATAAACAATTTAATTGAAGTAGTTTTATTTGATTTACTCAACAAATGCTTTAACAAAAAAAAAACTTGTTAGAAAATAAATTTAATATTTAATATAATAGCCTTTTGCTTTGATCGCAGCCTTTATTCTGTCAGGATATCACAAGCTTCTTCAATGTATCTAATGGTATCTCTTGCCATATATATGATAGATAGATAGATAGATAGATAGATAGATAGATAGATAGATAGATAGATAGAATGAATGTGGTTGATACAGGTCAATGGACCCGAAGATAGTATTATATATATATATATATATATATATATATATATAGAGAGAGAGAGAGAGAGAGAGAGAGAGACATCTTGAAATATTGTTTCTTTCAAGTGGGATTTGATATTTGAAAAAGGAAAAGTTGCAAGAGGTGAGACCTGGGTAATTTTCACTTGGTCAAAAATTGTGGTGCTGTGAGAAGACTACGTTCTACACAATTTCCTGACGAACAGTACCATCAGCCTCAAAAACAAGGGAGAATGTTATAACTTTGTGCGCATGTACAGTACTGTGCAAAAGTTTTAGGGCAAGAACTATTTTATCTTTTATGAGGCATATTGACAGAAAATAAACAATTTAATTAAAGTAAGTTTATTTGATTTACTCAACAAATCCTTTCAGATAAAAAATACTTGTAAGAAAATAAATTTAAGATTTAGTATAATAGCTTTTTGCTTTGATCACAGCCTTAATTCTGTCAGGCATTGACATCACAAGCTTCTTCAGTGTATCTAATGGTACCTCCTGCCAAGCAGCTTCTATTTGTTCCCAAATTCTGTCTTCCGAAGTAACATTAGATTTATCAATTCGAGAGGGGGGATACAAAAAATGCCAGTCATTAAATATGTATTGTTAGTCATTTTACTATAAATGTGTACTGTTGGTTTTTTATATGTACAAATATATTGTTAATCTTACTATAAAAATGTATTTTTTTATAATCATTTTACCCCAAGTCAGACAGTTTTACTACCACTGGTGTGCAGGGGGTTACATAGGAGGAAAGTGATGAGAAAGAGGAAATGTTATGGGGTGGGGTCAGAGAATGGGTAAGAGAAGGATGAGAATATTAGGGTGAAGAGAGCTGATGAGAAAAGTACATGAGGGAAACGATGGTAGTCAGAGTAATAAGAGAAGACAGTTGAGTTTACATTTAAATTCTTAGAGATTGTAGCTGTCGAAGAAGCAAGTATACGGAAGGGAATTTCACAGGCAGGAAGTGCAAGAAAAGAAGCTGTTAGAGTAGAAGTTGCGGTTACATTTTATTGGTTTCATTGTAAAAGGATGTAGTTGCTATTCTAGTAGCTCGAGTAAATTCATGCAGAGGGGGCACCAGGGGGACTACGTTTGTCGGTGCAGAAGCCGTGAAAGTATTTGTAGAAGAGACAGAGGGAATCCACATTACGTCGGTGAGAAAGTGACTGCTATATCGGGATCGATTACATTGCAGATTCTCCTCTGGATTTTGTCGAGAACCCTGAAATGAATAGCAGGAGCTTTTGACCAGATATAACAACAGTATTCAATGCTCAGATGGATGGTAGATTTATAAATGTGCAAAATGGATGCTGACGAGACAAACTTTCTGGCCCGACACAGCGACTCAAACTTATTAGCAGTAGATGTAGCTCTTGAATCGGTGTACTGATTCCATTTGAGATCGGATGAGAAAGTGAGGCCGAGGAAGCGCAGCGTATTGCTTTTAGGGAGACTAGCGTGATCACTTAGGAAGGTAGGAAAGCTTCTCTATGGTGGTTAAAGGAGAGCAGCTTGGTTTTGGAAAAATTAGAATTTATGAGCCATTTCTTACCCCAATCCATCACAGGTCCTTTTCAAGAGCAGAAGCGATGTGATAGGTACTGATCTGGCGGCTCGACTGCAGCCACTTCCTCATCGTCGAAATGTGGCCTCCCTTTGTCTGTTCTATAAATACTTTCATGGTTTCAGCTCAGACGAACTTAAGTCACTGATGCCTCCTCAACAGGTGTTTACTCGTGCAACCAGACTGGCAACTGGGTCCCACCCATTCACAGTCAGGTTAGACGACAATTCTACTCCTGCAGCTTCTTCTCCTCCACTTCCCGCCTGTGGAACTCGCTTCCGTATTCTTGCTTTCCTGGCGGCTACAACCTCCAGAAATTTAAATGCAAAGTCAATACTCATCTACTAACCACTGGACTCTAGCTCTCTCCCCACCCCTGTATAACCTTCCCTTTCTCTCCACCTATGTATCTGTCATCGCACCTGCTTTCTCAGCTTTCTATTGTTCCTTTCTAACTAGTTTGTACTCCTCACTCTTTTCTAATTAATCTTTTTACATTTATGTAGCCCCCTGCACATCAGTGGCGTTTCCGCCTTGCTCGGGGTGAAATGATTAAAAAAAAAAATATTAAGACGGGAGTAAATATTGATGCCATCTACATAGATGCCTACTTCGAAACTGATTAGATAAGGAAAATCCTTAATGAATATGAGGAAAAGCATAGGACCTAGGTTAGAGCCTTGAGAGACACTCGCGTTGACATGAAAGGATTTGGAAGCATGCCCATTCAGAACGACCGTCATTTTATGATTTGTCAGAAACGATTGGATCGTCCAGTTGTATGCCGCAGCCCTGGAGCTTGCGCAGAAGGCCGGCATCCTAAACCCTGTCAAACGCTTTCGAGATATCCAGGACATGAGCCGTTCTTATCAAGGGCCTAATGTATGCATTCGGTGACGCGCGCACACGCACACACACACACACACACACACACACACACACATATATATATATGAAAGGATTTGTTTCAATATTATTTTTGATCGATACTCGTATTTAAATAGATATTCTGTTTATAATCAAACAGTATTGTATATTTATTTCTACCGGTCTGATTATTTATGATACATGTTTGTTACGAAAATGTGTGCCATTCAGCAAGATTCGAACCTGGAACGCCTATCCACAAAGGGGAAGCTACCAATTGATCTGGCCTGTCTTAGACCTCTAGACCACGATTGACGATCAGTTTAAACGAAGTCAAATTAAGCTTATTTAACACAATTTTTGATTCATCGTAATAACCATATCTGCTCTGAAATGTATCGCAATGTCAACAAATGTAAACATGTTACGGAAATTAACGAAGATTAACGAAACTGGTTATAAACAACCGACAATTTGAAGTGATTTGCTTGAACATTATTTTTGATCAATACTCGTATTTAAGTAGATATTCTGTTTATAATCAAACAGTATTATATATTTATTTCTACCGGCCTGATTATTTACAGATCAATTGGTGGCTTCCCTTAAATGGATAAGGGTTGCAGGTTCGAATCTTGCCGAATGGCACACATTTTCGTAACAAACATTTATCCTAAATAATCAGGCCGGTAGAAATAAATATATAATGCTGTCAGATTATAAAAAGAATATCTACTTAAATAGGAGTATTGATAAAAAATAATGTTCAAACAAAACATTTCAAATTGTCGGTTGTTTATAACCAGTTTCATTAATCTTTGTGAATATATATATATATATATATATATATATATCAGAAATTAACGAAGATTAAGGAAACAGGTTATAAACAACCGACTATTTGAAATGATTTGTTTAAACATTATTTTTTATCAATACTCCTATTTAAGTACATATTCTTTTTATAATCAGGCCGGTAGAAATAAATATATAATACTGTTTGATTATAAACTGAATATCTACTTAAATACGAGTATCGATCAAAAATAATGTTCAAACAAAACATTTCAAATTGTCGGTTGTTTATAACCAGTTTCATTAATCTTCGTTAATTTTTATATATATATATATATATATATATATATATATATAATTTCTATTTTGGCAACAGTCACTCATGCTTCAGAAAAACGACTGACAAGATACTGCAGTTAGGGTATCTTTTATTTGTTCCTTTAATTTTCTTCTTTTCTGAACATATATTATGTAAAAATTTTCCAAATATTTTATGTGTCTAAGCTCTTTTGGTTATACCTTTAGACATTATCAAGATTTTTTTTTAACTGAATGTATGGATTGTTTTACATATGTATCTAGTTTTATAAGAATGTTTTATTTTCTAAACGTGGTCAACATCTATTATAAGGGCACAAGAAAAATTATATATATATATATATATATACTAGCAATATAGCCCGGCATTGCTCGGGTGTAATGAAAGCTTTAAAACTAATCCATGGTCCTGGAGCTCAGACTCTTTGGACGTTGGCACGAAAGACTAAAAAGCAATAGTTGTTTCCAGTTAAAGCGAAACCACAGACTGAAATAAAAATGAATGGATGTAAGTCAAATTTTGATTTCCTGGTATAGATATAAAATTTTCTGCATTATTGTAAGAACTGCAACCTTGAAACTACTGAATATCGTTTCTTATGTCTTTGTCTATGAGTGTATCAAATTTGATTAAAATCAGGCCACTCCTTCTATAACCCGATTTTTTCGATTATCGATTTTCAATATTTATCGGGGGTACCTCGACAAAAAACCTAGCTAAGAATACTCACAGACGCTTATCGTACAACTGTGTAAATTTTCATGAAAATCGGTTCAGCCGTTTCGGGGTCTATAGATAACGGACACACACACACACACACACACACACACACACACACACACACACACACACACACACAAAAAGTTCCATTTATAAATAAGTTTAGATATATAATTATGTTTTTGGACAGCAATCGCTCTTTTATATATATTTAATTAAAAACGACTGCCAAGGTATTGTTAATTTTTTTATTTAATTTTTCTTGGTAATAGGGATGCAGTGGATATCGGCTCGGAACGAGAAATCTGGGTGCCGAGTTCGAATTCCAGTTGTATTCCTTGCATTCACTTACGCACAAATATCTTTGGGAAATGTATTAATCCGTCTCTTCCATCCAGTTATGGGTTAAATAACAGGACAGCTTGGGTTCTGTAGCCTTTGTTGGCAACCAGCCTACCGCAGAAATAATGGCAACCTACTGAGTCAGATTTCGAGACATGATTACCCAAACGTGTATCATATATGGCATTTAACTGACTGACTGAGTAGGGATGCTAGCGCGATAGTCGGGACCTGGTCCAAGTGCACGGATATCGGATTCTTTCGATTAAATTGACCTTGTGTCAGATTCAGTCACAGTGGCTCGGGAATAAAAGACAATCCCTTCTTGGCCTTTTTGACTAGGAGGCATGACCAGCTATAACCAGCTGAGAAGCTTAGACCTAGTCATCATGTAAGCAGGGGTTGGATAGATTTTGACCAGCGACCTGAGTGTATTCAGGTCCCCAAGTTAAAAACCGACCTTGTGCCACAACTTGCCTCAGTGGTGTTGGGAAGAATGAATACCACTTCTCGGCCTTTTGGATTTAATCAAAGTGTAGTATTTGTTCTTATCAGCCTTATTTAATTCTCTTTCTCTCTCCAATTCTATCTTCCCTTCTTTGCTTTTCTCGCGGAAAAGAGGGAGGTTTTCCACTAATTCTACGCGATCAAAACGAAATACGGCCTATCACGTTGAATACACCAGTTCTCGCTCGATCACCGAAGTTAAGCAACGTTAAGCCTGGTCAGTACTTGGATGGGTGACCGCTTGGGAATACCAGGTGCTGTAAGCGTTTATTGGCTTGCAGCCATATCACGTTGAATACACCGGTTCTCGCTCGATCACCGAAGTTAAGCAACGTTAAGCCTTAGATGGGTGACCGCTTGGGAATACCAGGCGCTGTAAGCGCTTAGTGACGGATGTGCGTTGTGGTACAGTGGATATCGGCTCGGAAAGAGAAATCGGTTCGAATTCCAGTTGAATACCCTGCATTCACTTAAGCACTGGTACCCTTGGGAAAGGTATTAATCCGTCCCTTCCCTCCAGTTATGGGTTAAATAACAAGGGTAGGACTTGGGGAGGCTGTCCTTAAAAAACAAATCCCAGTGAATCTTGATACGCGAAAAGAAAAAAGTATTACTAGACACAAAACTTATATAAAAAACAACAATAAATTGTTGAAAGAAAAAGGTATTACCAGCAATAAATAAATAAAATTTAGTTGGCAAGATTGATATGCCATAAAACAAAAACAACTAACCAACCAACCAACATACGTACATACATATATACATACACACCTACACACACACACACACACACACACACACACATATATATATATATATATATATATATATATATATATACACACACAAATCGGTGAACCGAGTTCGAATTCCAGTTGAATACCCTGCATTCACTTAAGCACTGGTACCCTTGGGAAAGGTATTAATCTGTACCTTCCCTCCAGTTATGGGTTAAATAACAAGAAAGAAAAAGGTATTACCAGCAATAAATAAATAAAATTTAGTTGGCAATAAATGACCCGCCGAGGTTGATATGCCATAAAAACAACCAACCAATCATCCTAAACAAGTTGGGACCACCATTAGTGTGCAGGGAAATACTGCGAAAGAAAAGACTGCGTACAGGAGATATTAAAGAAAGGATAAAAGGAATGAAGTTGATTTTAAATTTTTTAGAGATTTTAGCTATCAGAGAAGCAAGTAAAAGGAGTTTCACGGGCAGGAAGTGCGAGAAAAGAAACTGTTGCATTAGAAGTGAGGGTATATTTAACTATTTCAACGGTAAAAGCGTGGTACCTAGAAGCCAATGTATTAGCACGCTTAGATTTACGGGGACCGGTCACCAGTTGGGAGGGGGGGAACTCGTCATAGCAGTTGCCATGAAAATATTTGTAGAGAAAACGGAGGGAATTCCCGTCACGTCGCTGATAAATTGTCTGAAGTTGAGATGAAGATCGTTTACATTGCAGGTCCTTCTTTGGATTTTGTTGTGAATCGCGAGATGAATAGCAGGAGCACCTGACCAGATATGGGAAGAGTATTCAATTTATGATGTATGGGCTGAACGTAACGGTTGTGCAGACTGTCGAAACGTGGAATATGCATAATTATAACAAGGATATTAATGAGCAAAATTTGAATAAATCCTATAACGGGGTATCTCATGTAGGATCGAGCCCACGAACACCGGCTTCTGATACCCACAACAGCAGTATAAATATAATTAATTTCAGTCTATTTGATGTAATCAACGTCTTCTTATATTCAGAATTATTTCACTGGATTTCTGGAGCGATACATTTTGAAAACACTTATTAAATTCCTCCGGGTTTAAATTACATAACACAGAAAAAATTAATTTTTTATTTTAAAATAAAATAAATAAAACCGCGGCTCATTTAGTAAATCTTGGCCCGTTTAACGTCCCACTTTGGCGTTAGCAAGCTTGAGTCGCTAGAAAAATGACAACTGAGTAGTCGATCCTCACTGGGTACCCCATATTTTCGACCCTGTGCCACATTTAAGCTGAGCTTAGGAAATCACCTCTCTCTTTTTTGACGTGGTGTAATTATTATCAAGCTTGACTCGTGACAACTGAGTTGTGTTCGATTCTCACGTGGTGCCCCATATTTTTGGCCTTTTGCCATATCTAAATCAGATACGCTTAGAAAATCACCACTTCATGATCAGTCCAGGTAACCGGCATCTAATTCAACCCCCGACCAATCCAAATACATTTCTTTCCTTTTTCTCCTCTAGTAATCGATTCATTCGATTTTACTGCAAAATCCGTGATACCCTGAAGATATGAATCTAGTCTCACTAATATTAATGGGTGAGACGAATAAAAGACGGGGGAGAGGTCGGCTTTGTTGCTAGTCTTTAAAGCGGGTATATGGAGCTCAGTCAGGCACGATTCTCTCTTTGCACGGCGTTCTGTCAGATTGCTGTGTTTTGTTTATCTTTATAAATAAATAAATAAATAAATAAATAGATAAATAAATAAATAAATAAATAAAGTTACGATGTCCTCGTCCCCAATAATATAAATACAAAGCTGAACGTAGTCACGTGACGCAGCCTCGTTCACCAATATCGACCCAGTGCAAAAATGGCGTGGTTAGAGACACACCCATTTTTTTTTTTTTTTTTGCTAGGTTGGAGGTGGGGGTGTTGTTTTGCTTTCATTTCTTCCGTCACATTCTCCTATTATCTGTTTCTCTCCTACCTCTCTCTCTCTCTCTCTCTCTCCCTCTCTCTCTTTCTCTCTCTCTCTCTCTCTCTCTCTCCCTCCCTCTCTTTCTCTTTCTTTGTTTCCCTCTCTTTCTCTTTCTCTCTCTCTCTCTCTCTCTCTCTTTCCTTCTTCTCGATATTATACATTTCTTCTGTCTCCTCACCCTGGCTGCCCGTTCCTATAATGCTCTTCCTCTATCCGCTCCCATCTCTCCTCCCACCTCCAAACACACGAATCGACCAATCGTCATCGAGGCGAACGCGCTACCGTTCCTTATAAAGATTGTGGTGTCGCTCGGATGAAATCATTGAGGCTATACAAGGACCGATTTTCGTTGGTGTTGCTACTTCCCTTTGTCAAGACAATTACGACGCCATATACAGTAAATCGCAGTCTTGATTATGGTACATGCAGTCACAGCTTAAAGGTTAAAGCGATGGTCCTGTATGCATTAAATAGACTGCTTAATTTTTCTCGATAGGTGGGCGAGGCTTCCTTAACCCGCCACCCTTCCAGAACCAAGACTTTTATAGTAAAACCTTTTTCAGTTCAGTTAAGAAATAATTGATTTGGTTAATCTAGGTATGCATAGAGTTTGTCCGAGGCTCCGTTCATGACTTATTTAAAAAACAAAAACAAAACAACATTTTTTTCTCCATTGTGGGGATGATTCTTTTCGCAAGCGAATCAGAAAAATCGAAAAGATTTTTTCAATCGCACAGTTTTAAACCACAAACGCACAATGTGATTCCGATAAACATATTTGCATTTAAGTAATACTTGATTAACAAGTAATGAAGTATTTTAAAAAATTATTTCTATACTAAAGGTCACCCATTACAAAGTACGAGAACCATTCAAATGATGAGGTTTAAAAAAACTGAATAAATTTAAGTCTTTTTTTTTATCTAAACTTATTTATAAATGGAACATTGTCTGTGTGTGAGTCTGTGTGTGGGTGGGTGTCCGTTACCTATAGACTCCGAAACGGCTGAACCGATTTTTCTTGAAAATTTACACAGTTGTACTATAAGCGTCTGCGAGTGTTCTTAGCTAGGTTTTGTGTCAAGGTATCGCCGATAAATATCGAAAATCGATAATCGAAAAAATCGGGTTATAGAAGGAGTGGTCCAATTTTAATCAAATTTGATACACTCATAAACAAAGACATAAGAAACAATATTCAGAAGTTTCAAGGCTGCAGTTCTTACAATAGTGCAGAAAATCGATAATATATATATATATAAAGCAAGATGTTTGTGTGTGTGTTTGTGTGTGTGTGTTTATATGCCTGTATGTCTGTATTTTTTCAGCCCTTTTATTTTAGTTTTTGCTTCGGGTTTGGCTCTAACTAGGTATAATTGTAGTTCTTAGTCTCAGCCATGATACCATTTACTCAGAGGACATATTTAGCCTTCAAAATTAAGTTTACGACGAAAAAACTTATTTGATATCGATACCAGGAAATCAAAATTTGACTTACATCCATTCATTTTTCTTTCAGTCTACGGTTTCGCTTTAACTGGAAACAACTATCGCTTTTTAGTCTTTCGTGCCAACGTCCAAAGAATCTGAGCTCCAGGACCATGGATTAATTTTAAAGCTTTCGTGACACCAGAGCAACACCGGGCTATACTGCTAGTATATATATATATAATCATTTCACCCCAAGCAAGACAGAACTGCTATTGGTGCGCAAGGGGTTACATAAGAGGATATTGAAGAGAAAGAGGAACAAGTCACAGAGGATGTCGGAGAATGGGTAAGAGAAGGATGAGAAATCTGGTGAGAAGAGAGCTGCGTGAGAATCGACTGAAAAGGGTGAAGAACAAGATACAAGGGTTGTCAGGGAAAGGGTGCGAGTCATGTACATAAGAGTGGGAAACTAACATTGCATTTACATTCTTGGAGATTGTAATTGGCTGGAAAGAAAGTATACGGAAGGGAGTTCTACAGAGGAGAAGCGCGAGAAAAGAAGCTCATGGAGTAGAAGTTGCAATTATATTTCACTAGCTGCTAGTCTAGTAGCTCGAGTAAATTCAAGCCATGAAAATATTTGCAGAAGAGACAGAAGGGAGCCACATTATGTCGGTGAGAAAGTGATTGAAGCTGAGCTACCAGGTCGTGATCGATCACATTGCAGATTCTTCATTGTATTGTGTCGTGAACCTGAGAGGGGCACCAGACTAAATGTGACAGCAGTAATCAATTCACGGGCGAGTTAAGATGTGAAAGAGGAACAAAATACTCGGGAGTCAGAGAATGAGTAAGAACAGGACGAGAATACAGGTGTGAAGAGAGCTGCATGAGAGTAGAGTGGAAAGGAAGAAGAACATGATACAAGGGTTGTCGGCTAAAAGATGTGAGTCAAGAAGATAGAGATGGCAATTGACTTTGCATTTAAATTCTTGGAGATTGTGGTTTTCAGGGAAGCAAGTTTACGGAAGGGAATTCGACTGGCGCAATGAGCGAGCAAAGAAGATTGAGAGAGTAGAATTTGCGGTTGCATTTGATTGGTTTCATTGTAAAAGGGTGGGACCTAACCGCTAGTCTAGTAGCTTGAGTAAATTCATGCAGTGGGGGCACCAGGGAGCTAAGCTCGTCAGGGTAGAAAGCGTGAAAGTATTTGTAGATGGGACAGAGGGAAGCCACATTATGTCGGTGATAAAGTGACAGGAGCTTAGCTACTAGGTCGGGATCAAATAAATTACAGATTCGTCTTTGGATCTTGTCAAGAATGTCGAGATGAATAGCAAGGGCACCCGACCAGATGTGACAGCAGTATTCAATGCATGGGTGGATGGTAGATTTATGTATGTGCAAGATATATTGCGTTTACAAATATTTAAAAAAAATCTGTCGCTTTCTGCGTCACGTGATGTAAACAATCTCTCGGACGAACGATCATCGCGTAAACGTTTCTAATTTAAATTGTAAAATCATTTGTTTCTGATGAAGGGCCGAGGGCGGTCTGAAATATCAAATATAATAATAGAAATAAATAAATACTGTCAAAAAAATACATTTTTAAACTTACAACTTATTAGTAGTTTTTCATATATATATATATATATATATATAAACAGTATATTTGTTTATTTTCGTCCACTGGAGAAAATATGCAGGGTGTGAGCCTGTATCCTCCTTGCCAAGAGAAACCGTCTTCAGATCCGACGTGCTTTGGACAAAGTCGGACAAAAGTTAGTAGCCACTAAATAAGAAAATCTGTCAGATGAAAAGCGGTCAGATGAAAGCGGTCAGAAAAGATATCAGCGGTCAGGTTCCAGTTGGGTAGATTTATTGAAATGGGAATTGACATTGCATTTACATTCTTAGAGATTGTAATTGGCTGGGAAGAAAGTATACGGAAGGGAGTTCTACAGAGGGGAAGCGCGAGAAAAGAAGCTATTGGAGTAGAAGTTGCAGTTAAACTTGACTGGTTTCACGAGTTGCTAGTCTAAACTCAAGCCATGAAAGTATTTGTAGAAGAGAGAGAGGGAAACCACATTACGTCGGTGAAAAAGTAAATGGAGCTGATCACTCAGGCCGGGATTGATTGCATTGCAGATTAAACTTTTTTTTATCGACATTGTTGTCATTTATTCTTAAAATTAAATGTTACACCTTTCTTTCTACTGATGAAATAACGTAGATTAAAAACTTGAATTGCAAAAATAGTATAATAAAAAATATTAAAAAAAGACTTAGTAAATCTTTTCCATTATTTATATGCAATCTCACGTAACATCGATCTTTCTGTTCACATCTCAGAAGCATTAATTCAGGATCACTTTTACTTGTTGCGTCAAAAATAAAAAGGTTTCTATTGTGTATCATTTTGTTCTACAATATCTAAACTTATTTATAAATGGAACTTTGTCTCTCTGTGTGTGTGTCTGTGTCTGTGTATGTGTGTGTGTCCGTTACCTATAGACTCCAAAACGGCTGAACCAATTTTCTTGAAAATCTAAACAGTTGTACTATAATTTTCTCGAGTGATTTTAGCAAGATTTTGTGTCGAGGTACACCCGATAAATATCGAAAATCGATAATCGAAAAAATCGGGTTATAGAAGGAGTGGTCCGATTTTAATCAAATTTGATACACTCATAGACAAAGACATAAGAAACGATATTCAGAAGTTTCAAGGTTGCAGTTCTTACAATAGTGCAGAAAATCGATACTATATGTATATAAAAGGCAAGATGTTTGTGTGTGTCTGTTTATATGCCTGTATGTCTGTACTTTTTTCAGCCCTTTTATTTTAGTTTTTGCTTCGGGTTTGGCTCTAAGTAGGTATAATTATAGTTCTTAGTCTCAGCCATGATACCATTTACTCAGAGGACTTGTTTAGCCTTCAAAATTCAGTTTACGACGAAAAAATCTTATTTGATATAGATACTAGGAAATCAAAATTTGACTGACATCCATTCATTTTTCTTTCAATCTACGGTTTCGCTTTAACTGGAAACAACTATTGCTTTTTAGTCATTCGTGCCAACGTCAAAAGAGTCTGAGCTCCAGGACCATGGATTAGTTTTAAAGCTTTCATTACACCCGAGCAACGCCGGGCTATACTGCTAGTATGTATGTATATATATATATATATATATATATATATATATATACTAGGTGCGATTGGTAAATTGTCGCAATTATTTTATTATTTCAAATATTCTTTAGGCTGAGTCTGATCTACAGGACTATGTATTAGTTTTAAAGCTTTCATTACACCCGAGCAACGCCGGGCTATACTGCTAGTAAAATATATTAGTAAATCTTTTCCAATGTTCATATGCAATCTCACGTAACATCGATCTTTCTGTTCACATCTCCAGAACATTAATTCAGAATCACTTTTACTTGTTGCCTCAAAAATAAAAAGATATCTGTTGTGTATCCTTTTGTTCTTCTACAATATAATAAAATATTTGCCGCCATTTCGAATGATGGGGTTTAAAAGCTGAAAAATTTCAAGAGAGAGAGAGAGAGAGAGAGAGAGATAGAAAGAGATAGAGAGAGATAGAAAGAGAGAGATAGAAAGAGAGAGAAAGAAAGAGAGAGAAATAGAAAGAGAGAGAAGAGAAAGCGAGAGAGATAGAAAGAGAGAGATAGAAAGAGAGAGAGAAAGAGGGAGAGATAGAAAGAGAGAGAGATAGAAAGAGAGAGAAAGTGAGATAGAAAGAGAGCGAGAAAGAGAGAGAGATAGAAAGAGAGAGAGATAGAAAGAGATAGATAGAAAGAGAGATAGAAAGAGAGAGAGAGAGACAGAGAGAGAGATAGAAAGAGATAGAGAGAGATAGAAAGAGAGAGAGAGATAGAAAGAGAGAGAGAAAGCGAGAGAGATAGAAAGAGAGAGAGATAGAAAGAGAGAGATAGAAAGAGAGAGAGAAAGAGGGAGAGATAGAAAGAGAGAGAGATAGAAAGAGAGAGAAAGTGAGATAGAAAGAGAGAGAGAAAGAGAGAGAGAGAGAGAGAGAGATAGAAAGAGAGAGAGTGAGAGATAGAAAGAGAGAGATAGAGGGAGAGAGAGAGAGAGAGAGAGAGAGAGAGAGAGAGAGTTAACGACAAGCCAAATAAGGTAACTTCTTATTAATCTGACGACAAAACGTCACCTCAACGAGAGAAAAAATCCCACCGCAATGGCTTCGCCAAATCAAATACGCCTAATAGGTTACGCCTAAAAGTCCCAATCCCTGTTATGAGGATATGTAGGATAGATAACGGTTGAACCCAAACTAGAAAACTCTAGTAATCGAGGAAACATCCTTTCAGGAGTCGGTTCCAAAACGTAGCAGTTCTGCAGGAAATTTCTCCTTACCAAAGGTATATGAAGAGGATGGGGGTGAGTCGACTCTGTCTACACTGGCAATGGTGGTTCCTAGCTGTGAACGTCTGAATTGATGGTACTAAAATTACTAAGGAAGTAGAGACATAGTTGCGATAGAAAAAGATGTACGGAAAAAGATTTGGGAAATAATTCATTATCCACAAAATCGCGTAAGCATTTTAGAACTCTGCCAAGGTTGTAAAGTGTGGATTGGGCACCTCCAGCCCAGATAACGCGGCAATACGTACCCCATTTAAAGAAAAGGTGGCAGGAGAAGTCGTATTATGGCGCGATAGTAGGAACTGATCCTTTTTTTTCTGCATCTTTAACAATGGATCGTATAAACAAGTTTTATTTTTGGATAAAATGTACACAGATAGCTTGAGGATACTCAGCTACTTCACTTGCTCTTAGTCGACAGCTGAAGACCACAGAATATGGTGTGGGCCGACATCAGATCATACACGAGGTTCTCAGGTTTTGAATTCAGAGCTGTCCTTCACCTAGACTAGTTGCCACTCAAGGCTATAATACCATGTCTGTGCTGTTTTTGACACATAGCTACTAAAATGACACCTCTCTTATTTTGGATTCACAGCTGTCCTTCTAAGTTTGTTGCCACTCAAGGCTATAATATGTGTCTGGGTTGTTATTTACACATAGCTACTAAAATGACCCGACTTTTGAATTCAGAATTGTTTTTCTCCTAGACTAGTTGCCATTCACGGCTATAGAACCCAGTTTCTCCTGTTACTTACCAATAGGTCCTCAAATGAAATGCAATATCAATCACTATCTACTGTCCCCCTGATTACTTTTTTCTCTTCCTCCTAGTTGTTTATATTTGTTTTTCTAATTTTTCCACGCCATTTTATCCCTTTGTGTTTTAATGGCTTTACGGTATTGCATGGAGTGAACTCGATTAAAAAAAAAAAAGAAAAGTGAATGCAATGTATTCGACTTGAAGGCGGCTCACCTATTCCTTAATTCGAGTCGCTATCCATTAACTCACCGTACCTCCTCTCGTTGGGGAGACTAATCAAATTAGGCTGAAGGACACTTAATGTCGGAAATACAGCCCGGAAAATAAAATCGCTTTTAAGGAGAAATCAATTTAAGTGCAGAATTGTTTAATGACATCGACCTGCAAAATAAAGAAATAGTCAATTATTTAACAAATTGGGCACCACGATTTGGTGTTATGGTTAAGAAGCTTGCCTCGTTACACAATTACGACTGAGTAGTGTGTTCGATCCTCACTGTGTGCCCTACGCTTATAGGTGGCACGGAAGAAAGTATACCGAAGGGAGTTCTAAAGACGGGATCTAAGATACGGTGCGTTTGAGCACTTTTTTTTCGAGAGATCTATTTCTAATGACTCGGGAGTTCGATCCGCACTGGGTGGTTCATACGTTCAGCGCTGTAGTAAATTACTTTCGGCGTGGAATAATAATTAGCGGGGTGATCTCGCTAGATCGGTTATGACTGAAGAGTGAGTTCGATCGTCACTGGATACTCAATTTTTTCGACCTTGTGCCAGATCTTAGCTACGCTTACAAAAGGTACACTTCGGCATGGTGTAATGGTTAGCAACCTATCTCGCTAGTTCATGTATGACTGAAACGGGAGTTTAATTCTCACTTAATGCTTCATAATTTCGGCCTTGTGTCACACATAAATGAAAGATGTTTATAAAAAAGGTTGCTGCACAAATATATATATATATATATATATATATATATATATATATATAAATTTGTTTTTTATTTAAAATTAATTTACATTGCGACACTGAAATTTCTATGTTTCGAGATATAAAATTTTATCTCGTCATCTTTCAATAACTTTATGACGAGATAAAACTTTAAATCTCGAAAGGCAGAAATTTAAATATAAAACAGTTTTAATTACATTAAGCTCTAAGTTGTATTGAGCAGTTTTGAAAAAACTAAATGCTGACGAGCTCAGGATTCTAAACCTATTGATTCATGTCATCTATCTATCTATCTATCTATCTATCTATCTATCTATCTATCCAGATGAATAAAACCGATAAAAATAACTGCAACGTTCAAACATTAATTTAAAACCAAAACAAAATGTAAGATTCTGTAGTAGTTTGTGGATGTTCTAATGTTATAATTAATATTTTCCCGATGTAATAAGATCCCTAGTAGGCATATACGCTGACGGCACTACGGTTTACTCTCGCCTTGATAAAAAATCAGCAAAGGCTGACAAAGCAAACCTCGCTTTTGAACTTGAAATGGACCTCCAATTTGTGGTGAACTGAGGTAAGAAATGGCTCGTGAATTTTATTGCTTCCAAAACGAAGCTGTATCTATTTACCATCATAGACACTCGCTCCTACCCACTCACCCATTAGCGTGAATCAGGCTAGTCTCCCTGAAAGCAAAAGACTGCGCCTCCTCGGGTTAACTCTCACAACAGACCTCAAGTGGAAGGACTATATCGAATCCATAGATTCGCTGTTAAGAAGGAAGTTTTTCCCTCCTGAAACCATCCTGTGCATATATAAATCTACCATCCGCCCGTGCATCGAATACTGCTGTCATATCTGGTTTGGTACACGTGTTATCCACCTAGGGGTCCGTGAAAATCCAGCGAAGAATCTAAAATGTGATTGATCCCGTTTTGGCAGCTCCAATACAGTCACTTTCACCATTCTATTCACCATTTTCACCGGTGGCTTCCCTGTGTCTCTTCTACAAATACTTTCATGGCCTCTGCTCCGATGAACTTAGCTCACTGGTGCCCCCTATATATGAATTTACTCGAGTTACAAGATTAGCAACTAGGTCCCACCCTTTCACTGCGAAGCTAATAAAATGAAAAAACGAAAATTCTAGTCCATCAGCTTCTTTTCTCGCACTTCCCAGCTTGGAATTCTCTTCCGTTTACTTGCTTTCCCCGACGGCTACAATCTCCAGGAGTTTAAATGTAAAGTCAATAGTCATCGCCTATCTCACTAACGTGAATCCTCTCTCTCTCACTCTTTTTCTCTGTTCACTCCAATCTCATCAGTAGTTTCATCCTTCTCTTATCCACTTCCTGATACTCCCTGTAACCTATCACT